>JAODAL010008492.1:0-117252 GCA_025379985.1 Phyllomedusa bahiana
AAACTGCATTGCGCAAACCAGACCTAAGGCGTGTTCAAGCAAAATTCATAAGAAAATTTACTAAGATGAGACCCTGAAGCGATTACAGCTTGGTACCAATGCGACAGACTCCTATTTTGAACATATCTGCGCGCACGTACGCTGTGTGAGCCGCTTATTGATATTATCAGTCAGTTTGTACTTTGGATGTGTCTACAAAAAAAAAAAAAAAGCTGTGCTGAAGGAATCTGAGAGATCATTTCATGAATGTAGCTAGAAAAATAAAAAGTAAAGTTGCACAGTACGAAATCAAAAAATTGCATAAACATTTTCTTATTTTTACAACTAAGGAAAGCTTGGCCGTATATTTACTCAACGGAAAAACTATATGCATGTATAAAGCAATATGTAACTAAATGTGCACAAATGTGCCTGCCCTATGCATTTGGGGTGCCTGCAGTGTACCCCTGAGTTTCATTATTTCACATTGTGCTATCTTAATATAATTTTACCACACTGTGCCTCCTATTATAATTATACTGCGCTGTACCCCCTGAATATAATTATACTAGGCTCTGCTTCTTCAATATATACTTATATCATAACACACCTTGAATATGATTATAACACACTATCCTCTATGAATTTAGTTATCACACTGTGCCTCCTAACTATAGTTGTATGACTGTGCCCCGTTAATATAGTTAGGCCATGTTCACACGGCTTAAAATGGGCCGTATTTCGGTCCGTAATTACGCGCCGAAGTGCGCCAAATATGGCCAAAACGGCCCCTTCATTACGTAATTCACAGTTCTCAAAGAAACTATGATTTACGTCCCTCTCCCCGCCCGCAAAGCCGCCGGGCGGGGAATAATTGAACATGTCCACTTTCTACGGCGTATACGCGCCGCTAGCCAGTGATTGTCTATGCCGCGAAGTGCCGCCCCCCGGCTCACCTCCCCCCCCGGCCACGGCGTAATTGCGGCGAAATTACACCCTGCAAATACACCGTGTGAACATAGCCTAATACCACACTGCCCCTTGAACATGGTTATACCACACTGTGCCTCCTAAATATAGTTGTATGACTGTGCCCCGTTAATATAGTTATACCACACTGCCCCTTGAACATGGTTATACCACACTGTGCCCCCTAAATAGGGTTATACCACACTGTCCCCTAAATATAGTTATACCACACTGTCCCCCCTAAATATAGTTATAGAACACTGTGCCCCTTCATTTTAGTTATACCACACTGTGACCCCTAAATACATTTATGCCATATTGTGTCCCCTGAATATGGTTATATCACACTTTGTCCCCTCAATATACTTATAACACATTGTGGCCTCTGAATATAGTTATACCACACTGTGCCCCCTGTATATATCTATACCACATTGTGGCCCCCTGAATATAGCTATACCACACTGTGCCCCCTGAATATAGCTATCCCACACTGTGTGTGAAAAGTCCTTAATGACCAGTTCTATTTTTATTTTACCTTCCCATTTCAACATTTGTAACTTTTTTTTTAGTTTGAAGCAACCGTGTATAGGTTCTATTTGAAGTATATTTTTAGGGGGCATAGTTAAATTACTGCAGAATTTGAAAAAATTTTTTATTTCAATTGTGAACAGTGTTTTTCTGTTTTTGTGGTGTTTTTTATTTTTTACGCCATCCACATTTCACACTAAATAACCCGACAGATTAATTCTACATGTTATAACGGATAGTATTTACCTCAATTTCAGGTTTCTTTTTTTTGTCAATGAGTACAATTTTTTTTTATTTTATTTTTTTCTAAACTTTTTTTTTTTTTACTTTTTTTTTTTATCCCATTAATGGTTAACTATTTAACACTTTTTTTTTTTTTTTTTTTTTTTTTTTTTTTTTAACACATAATGTATTAGCATTCCCGTATCCCAATACATTACACTCTTCATATGATACGGGCGCAGTCGGGGAAACAACAAGTGGGGCCCTAACAGCAGATTACTATGCAGGCAGCCCTGGGTACTCGGGGGCCCCGGGGTGACGACAGATATTCCCCGCTCCATCGGGGCTTTGAATTCGGGGCCCCCTTCCAGAAAAGGGCGGCCCCCAAACGTAAGCAATTTGGGGCTAAATATTGTTGGTCACAAACCCAAACAGCCCCACACTCAAATGGTGCATATACCACAATATTTTGCAATGAAGACCTGTATAGAAAATATACTAACAGGGTTTTTGTCTTTGATCAAAATATTACAAAAAGTTTTTTGAAAAAATAATAAAAGGGGAAAAAAGGGAAAAATATTTAAAAAAAGGGATTAAATTATTTTTTCCCCCCAAAAAAGGGGTAGGCTTATTTTCGGGGGGGGGCTTTTGCCCCCTAGCAACCAATCGAGATATATAAAATATAAATATAATAAAAATTTTATAAATATATATATATAATATATAATATATATAATATTATATATATATATATAATATACCCTAAACACTCACCGCCACTTTATAGGTAACCCCTTCCCGACGCTCTTTAAACACTTAATTTTAAAAACCCAATCACATGGGGGAAACTCAGTGCTTTTAGCATGTAGACTGGTCAGACAATCTCCTCATTCAAACCGACATCTGAAAGGGAAAAAAGGGGATTTGAGTGCCTTTGAACGGGAAATGGTTTGGTGCCAAAGGGCTGTCTGATATTTCAAAACTGCTGACTCCTGGGATTTTCACGCAAAACCATCCATTTACAGAAAAAGGTCCAAAAAAAAAAAACATCCATAGGGGCAGCCCTGTGGGGGGAAAGCCTTTTGATGCCAAGGTCAAAAGAAAGGGGCAGCGTTCGACTAAGAAAGGCAACAGTGACCAAAAGCCCCCCTTTTACAACCAAGGAGGCAAAGACATCTCACGCACGAACCAATTTTTGACAGAGGCACGCAGCAGAAACCACCCCGGGTTGCCCCCCTTTTCAGCAAAAAAAACTGGGCCCATTTCCCAAAACCACGAAATTTTGGACATAAAGATGAAAAACTTGCCTTCTAGGTCTCATTTCTGCTGCACATTGGGGGGGAAAGGTCAAAATTTGGCTTAACAACTGAAAGTGGATCCACCTGCCTTTATAACGTTCACGGGTGGTGGGGGTGTCGGGGTTAAAAATTTTTTTCTTGGCACTCTTTTGACTCCTTGTCCAATTCATGGGCAACACTTGTTGAATATCCAAAGAATTGAGGCATTCTGAAAAAAAAGGGGGTCCAAATCCGTTACTACATTTAAACCTAATAAAGGGGCCGATGTAAAAAATAAATAATAATAATTTTTAATAATATAAAAATATATAAAAATATTTTAATTTATAAAAATTACATACAACATATACACATAAAACAACACACACACTGAAAAAACCGGGGTTTGGATTCTTTCATCCCCTATTTTGAAAGTGTACATCGGGGGAACTAACCAGAACCCCATGGCCACACTAAGAAGGGTTTGTAGGTGATGCATAAAGGGTTTTATAATATGATTTTAAAAAGGGGTACAGTGGTGGGTGTTATTCATGAACCACTTACCTTTTACTCACGCCTGGGGTAAGGGCCCAGCATTACTGGAATCCAGGGCCTTTCCAAAAACCGGGGTTTCCACAAAACCCCATCTAAAATCTGTTTTTATGGTGGGGGTCGAACGCCTGCCCAAGACGGGGACCCGTGACTCACCAGGAGGGGCGACTAACAGGGGTTATTTTGGAGTAATTGGCCTACCCAAAAGCAAAACTGCTAACTTTTTTTTTGGGAGGGGCTTAATAAAAAACGGGAATACCCCTGCATTACTTTTTTTTACATTTTTGTATTCAAATTGGGGTTAAAAAAAGCCTCCATTACGTTCATTTCTACAAGAAAATAACTAGGGAATACTTTGGGCACCATTGGGGAAATCGGGGAACAAACCAAAAAATTTTTCCTGCATTACTTTAAAAAAACAAAAAAAAAAACACAAATTTTTTTCCTTGATTTCGTATTTTTTTTTTTTTTTCGTAATAAACATTCAAAATAACACTGATATCCCTTCAAATATACTTTGAAATTAAAATTTTCCCAAAAAAATCAAACCCTCATATTACATAATTAAAAAAAAAAAATATGGGGGATATTTGGGGGGAAAAAAATCCTTTTAATGATCATGATTTATTCAGCATTTCTTGAATGCACCCCACCCTCTAGTTTAGATTCAATCCATAGTTATAAGAAATAATTTATATGAAGACTGAATAAACATATGCAAAAATGAATATTGTGTAAGAGCACAGAAAACAGCATAAATATTCAATAAGGGTAATTAAATCTGGCACCAAATGTTACATAAGCGTTTATTATGTTCCTGGAGAACAGGGCGTCCTGTATAGTAGATGGTATTGATTAGTTATAGAAAGGAAAATTATTCTGAAAGTACAAATTTAAGTACTTTAACCTTATAATACAAAAAGCAATAGAGCTGATATAAACTGATAAGCCATAACAGAAAAACCACCAAAAAAGGTTGTGGTTCCTTTTGTGCTCACTCAAACAAGTCTTGGACCTCACAAGACCTGCGAAGGTGTCTTGTGGTGTCTGGCACTAGGACATTAGCAGCAGATCTTTTAAAGTTAACCCGTTTGGTTTATGCCGCCCTATCTGAGATCAAGATGTGATAGAGGAGAGGAGCTGAATTCTGTGATATATATATAGGTTATATGTTTGGGAAGAGCGAGCTCTGATAATAGGTATATATAGAGGAGAGAACTACTCTTGATATATAGGGTTATATGATAGAGAGGGACAGAGAGAGGAGCTGACTTTTGGGAAAATATTATATAAAAATATAAAATTATTATAGATTTAAGCAGATTTTCTAAGTAAAAAGCAGAAAAAAATCGGTGAAATTACTCCTGACCCCGCCCATGTACCTTGTTTGACAGCACTCTATACCGAAATACAAAAAACACAAGGGGAGGTTGTCCCCTCTGGTGCTGTTTGAATATCACTTGATGGCCAAGTAAAAACGGGGCTGGGATAGTCTCTTGGACTTCAGAGACAGTGGAATACTCCAATATCAGTAAAAACTGTTTTCATCCAGCATCTTATTCTTAATTAAGATTGAGCTCATGTCTCGAAACGCATCAGGGGGAGCACGCTAGACTGCAGGATGCAGACCTTTAATTTTAACCATTTCTAAATAAAACATATGATTTTATTTTTCACAAGATTCAAACGGATGCTACATAAAAAAGTTTTAGCTCTCTATACACACTGATACAGGGAAAGTTGTCAATCACTATATGTGGGTGGGGTAAGCAGGAAACCTGTTGCTTCTTAGTCCCCTCATAATTTTCTTTGCTATTTACTCACAAATCCTGCTCTTAACTCCTTACGCCTCAGGCCTGAAAAGTATTTGACCAGCAAAATGTTGTAGTTTTCGCCTCATTGCGTGTAACTTTCTTTAAGTGACGCCGTTGTATAACTTGTTTTATACGGTAGTTGTATTTTTGAGGGGTATAGTTTAAGTTTACAGTCTTTTTACACGATTAACATTTTACACTAAATTACCTTTTGGATTAAATACTACAGGTTATTACGGTTGTGTCTGTACCTAATGTGTAGTTTTTAATTTTTTTATTTTCTTCACCACTTAATGTTTTTTTACTATTTTTATCCAATTAAGGATAACTATTTAACTTTTTTTTATTTTTTTTATTTTTACACTTGGTAATGTTTTTGCATTTATGAATATGCTAATACATTACCTTCTGAGTCATACTGACACAGGCAGCAGTCAGGGCAGTAAACAGTGTGCCATGACTGCAAGCTTATTATACAGACAGACCTGGTAACACCCAGCTGACGATTCATAATACATTTCTGGGAGGAACAACACCGAGTTATAAAGAGAAAGACTCCAGAATTTTATTACAACAAGGATTTACTAAAATAAACAGTCGGAAACGCTACAGTCTTTTAAAATATTTTTTGATGTCACCTATATTGTAAATTGAAGTAATGGCTTACATAATTTACTTGTAGAACAAACCTATTTATTGGTTTTAGCCCCTCCCTGACAGCTAGTCATAATAATAGGGCTCTTGGAAGGCGGGGAGGAAAAAACCAAGAGTCATAACCTTTTTGTTTGTCCTCCACTAACATATAAAGGGCTTTTATTTGGCGAGTCAAGATGTACTTTTTAATGTTGCCATTTACCGTACCATAGAATTTTTTTCGATTTCCCAGTACGTTCTAAGTGGGATGAAAAGTGATTTTTTTTTTTTTTTTAAAAACACACTTGAGACATGTTTTGGAAGGTTTTGTTTTTATAGCGTTCACTCTTCGGTATAATTGATGTATTCTCTTTATTCTGCAGGCTTGAATGATTCCGGCGAAGCCAAATATGAAGGTTTTCCATGATTTTTAAATACTGTTAAAAAATGCAAACATTCTCTCAAGTTGCACGCAGCGCCGTTTTCTACAACCAAAAACTTTTCTTTTTCCTCTCTGATGAGGACGTTTTGCAGGCTTTAAGTTACTTTCTATTGGTACCCAATTTTGGGTGGATGTGACTTTTTGATCAGTTTTTATTAAATTTTTTAGGAGACGTGAAATGACAAAAAAAAAAGTTCCAGCAATTTGGGCATTTGGAAGTTTTTTTTTTTCTTCTATGTCGATCAGTGTACATGATAAATTTTGATTTTTTTTTATGATTCAGAAGAACTTTATTGAAAAAATCAAGTTTTACATAAAACAAGATAATCAAAAATGAAAGACCACTTGTGTCCAATGTAAAGCATTATGTGAAACAAGATAGTCGAAAATGAAAGATCACTTGGGTCTGATATAAAGCATTATACAGACAAACAGTACATAACATAACATAGGAGTATACCCGAATAATGTTATCTTGCATAAACAAGTTAAAATTAAAATTAAATAAAACTGGACGGCTCTGAAAGGCAGGGAATTAGACAAACAAATGTGAGGAAGGGGGAGAAGAAACAAAAAACAGGGGGAGGTGGCATATGATTAAGGGACAAGATAAATGAGCTCAGAGGGTAATGGAAATCAATTTGTGAGAGCATGGAATAAAGATGAGGTTTGAAAGAGAAGCCAGGGAGACCAGGTCCTATTGAGCCGGTGCATTTGATCTTTTGAGGAAGCTAAGATTTCTTCCATATGGTAGGTATTGGAAATTTCACAAAACCATTCTTCAGTGGTAGGAGAATTGGAGGATTTCCAATGTCTAGGGATAATGGTCTTGGCTGTTTGCAGGAGGTGACGGAGGTGAAAGAGAAGGGATTTTTTATATGCAGGAATTGAGAGGTCAAAGATAAAAAGTAAGGCAGCTTTAGGTGTTTTAGGGACAGGGGCACCAGTAAGCTTTTGGATTACTTGGTATATCACATCCCAAAAACCCTCTAGTGAAAGACAACTCCATATGTGGATTATCGTACCAAATGCTTTCTAGCAACGCCAACATAATCCGAAACAGATGGAAACCATTTGTGAAGAATGAGAGGGACCCTGTTCCAACGTGAGGATTTTAATGCTTGTTTCTTGAGCTTTAGATGCAATTACTGCTCTAAGTGTAAACATCTTAACCATTGACAGTGAGTGAAGTGTTTAAGTTCATCTTTACAATAAGGTGGGAGTGTGGAATGCTGGATCGAAGACAATTCCCTGTAGATGGAAGAAATTATATGTTTCGGAGGAGTGTTTGGAAGGCACATTTGTTCAAAAGGTGTAAGAGGTCTTTTGAGGCCAACCGTTCCTTTTGAAAGAGGTAAAAAAAAAATGCTGTAGATTGAAAATGTGAAGACGAAAGAGAGGTTACTGCCACGGGAAATGACTGAAAGGGGAGATGATCAGTTCCGAGAATCACCTGGTCACCTTAGGCGAAGTGGGCTCAGTTTGGAGCTGCCAAGGAAAGTGCTGGACCAGAGCCCAAGGAGAATTCAGGATCATCAGTAATAGAGGTCCAGATCTATCTATGAGATTTGAGTTGTTTTACAAGAGATTATTATCGCTAAGGAATGAGTGGTAGTAAATGAAGTAGGATATTTACCAAAAAAGGGAGGGGTTCCAGATCCAGGGAAGCTAGGCCATGGACAAATGATAGATGCCACAGGCCAATTGTGTTCACAATTTACCATTTACCCGACACACCATGCGCAGAATAAGAGAGTTGGTTGCAGCAATAAAGTATTTCTTACAGTCCGGTAAACCTAGACCCCCCCCACATTTTTGTCTAAAAGAGTGGTGTAGGCTATTCTCAGATGGTTTGAGGACAAGACGAAAGAAATGAAACTTCTTTGGATACGCTTCCAATAGGAGTTGGGGATATATATGGGGATAGTTTGAATAAAATAGAGGATGTGTGGAAGGATTGTCATCTTAAGGATGTTAACTTTTGCAAGCCACGAAATCTCCCTTTTGCTCCAAACATCAAGGTCCTGAGAACTTCTTTGAATGAGCGCTTCAAAATTTAGTGAGAAGAGTTTTGAAAGGTCATGGGGAATTTTAATTCCCAAATAGGTTAGGCCTTGTTGGGGCCATAAAAAAGGATACGAGGAATTCAAATGGGCAGATACTGTAGGGAGAAGACTAATATTTAAGGTTTCAGATTTGGTGGTGGTAATTTTGAAATTTGACCAGGAGCCAAAGCGATCCAGTTTAGACACAAGGGGAGACATGGAGGCCACCGGGTCTGTAATTTAAACCAGTAGGTCGCTGCAAAGGCAGAACATTTATACTCATGGTTACCTATGTAAATTCCCTTAATATCTGAGTTAGTGGATAGCAGAAGGTTCTCCATCAGAACAGATATGTCTTTACATAAAAACCTGTCTGAAGTCAACACTGCGGGAAGTTATAGTAACATGGAATGAGCATGTGGAGTCGTCATGGGTATATATGGGTAATAATATTATACTTATGGTCTGCTTTGGGCCACCAAACATAGCTATAGCCATGGAAGAAGTTCTCATCAGGAAATTATACGAGACTGCTAATCGTAACGAGGTTGTTGTTGTAGGTGACTTCAACTACCCCAACAAAAATTGGAAACTGAAACCTGGGGTCTCGTAAAGGAAACAGTTTTTGTAAATAACTAAAATAATTAACTTTCCCAACGGGTTTATAGGAGTCGACTAGAGAAAGCCCTTATAGTCTTAATATTAGCTAAAGACCTGACAGAGTAACAAAGGATCATTTGGGGGGGCACCTAGGAATAGTGACCACAATAAATAAACGTCCAGTTTACCCTCTTCGATAGAGTACATTGTCAGACAAAAAAACATTGAATTTCAAAAAAAGGCTAATTAATTTGCTTAGAGAGGCCCTAAATTGCATTCCCACGGGACAAGGTCTTCAAAATAACAGAACAGATAAATAGAGACTTTAAAAACTCTTTAACGCCCCGTGAGAGGTCATACCGTATGGGAAAAAAAGATTTGAAACCCAAAAAACCCCAAGGGATCAAAAAGTAAAGGGCAATAAATAACATATATGGTAACTATAAAAAAGTTTCTCTCTTCATATCAAAATCCCGTATACCCATTTCAACCCACAAATACCGTGTTTCCCCATATAAAAACTCGGGGATTTTGGGGCCCATAATGTAAACTAAACGTAATTTTTTCTCGCTGGGGGCCAATGGGCCCGCGCCGACAGGGGCGCTTCACATATCCCCTCAGGGGGCGCAATACTGAATCCGAAACAGCGCACATTCCCACGCCGCCCTATCCTGCCTACACCGGCCCTAACCTGCCACACCGGCCCCCATACCTCCTACAGCCGCCCTATACCGCCTCACCGCCCTAACCCCCTACCCGCCCTAACCCCTACGCGGCCCATACCTGCCTACACCCCCTAACCTCCTACACCGGGCCCCATACCCCCTACGCCCCGGGCCCCATACCTCCTACACCCCCTATACCCCACACCGCCCTATCCTCCTACACCGGGCCCCATACCTCCAAAACCGCCCTTACCCCCTCACCCCCTAACCCGCCTACGCCGCCCTATACTGCCAGCCGGCCTATACCTGCCTACAGCCGCCCTAAAAATACCTCCAATGGGAAAATACCCCGAAAGAAAAACATAGTGGGACTGTGGGGTAAAAAGAATGTAAGACGCCCGTCTTACTTTCGGGAAACACGGTATATCTTGCCCCCTGGGAAAAAGCCCCCTCTTGATACTACCCGGTCTCTTAAAAGCAAGAGTTTTACTTGGATCGCTTTCTGACCCCCTATGCAATTTCACAGTAGAATGGTGGATCAATTGGTTAGTCTTAGATTGGATGAGCTGTTGACACTTCTACCTTTGGCCATAAGAAATGACAACAAGAAATATTGTCGCGGGATCAGCACAAACTATTTGGGCTTGTAACTTTAAGCACTTAGTAAGAGAATAATGGCTTACATATTTTTAATGTACAAAAAGGATCTTTTATACGTTTCTTCATGATATTTTTAGAAATTCGGTTCTACATGATTTGATTCTTTTGTTGAAGGCGATGTCTAGCATTTGTAATTTTGATTTGCTCTGTGCGGGTCTTATTAAATTTTTCTAGACAAATATTTAAAGCCCACCCGGTTTCCACATAATTTTTGTTCCCAATTTTTTTGTGGATTCCAATTTTTGGGAAACTAACGGGCATTTAATTTTTTTCCTTCACAACACAAGGGGCCGTGCACAAAATTTCTACAATATTTCCACACATGCAAATTTAGTGGGATTTTTAAAAATTTAGCTATTAGTGTGTGGAGCTTCTAGTTCTGCTGATCAGTAATACAATTTTAAGGATCACCATGTAAAAATAGGGAGAAAATTGAGCATTCATTGAATTGTGCAAAAACCTCTGTAGACTTTAAAGGGAAAACCTACAAAGATTGTTTCATAAAGTAGAACCACGAGTCTCGAAGTGAACCTGTCAGGTGCTTTGTTACCCTGAGAGCAGGATGTGATAGATGGAGAGGAGCTGAAATCTGTGATAAATAGGGGGTTTTAAAAATAGAGGAGAGAAGCTGACTCTTGATATATAGGGGGTTAAAAAGATAGGGAAGGACTGAGCCCTTTGATAAAAAAGGGGGGGGGGGGATATGATAGGGGAGATACTGAGCTCTGTGATATATAGGGGTTTTATGACAGAGGGGGGCGTTGCAATGGCCCGCAGGAAGCCTCCCTTCAGGCTTTAGCAGCTGCCATGGGACAGTTTGGGGGAAAAAGTAATTTTTTCAACCACCAAAATTTTGGGAAAATTCTCCCCCTTAAAAAGATAAAAGGGCCCGTAATTGACATCATAGTTCGACCTCAACTATGAGAGACAAAATGACAAAACAAATCAGTACGCGCCGCAGTACATCGTGTTTTTCGGGAGCTGGCGCTGATCAGCGTGTACTCCCACGGCACGGGGGGCCCGCAGCCCGCACGTCCCATAGACCTGCTTTGCTCGCGACGCATTTTCGCCGCAAGTAATTGACATGTCACTTATCTCCCCGCGCGTACAATACAATCGTATTGTACGTCCGGGGAGAGGACGCACAATTACAGTTCGGCGCGCATCTCGCCCGTATTAGAGTGCAAATACAACAGCTAGTCATCCCACCCTCCACATACATTCAATCTGTTTGTCCAACCATGAATGTGTTCAGTCTGCAGAGGAGAATAAGCTACTCATAGACACCTTTTGAAGCTGGTTTATTGCCCTTGAAAATAAAAGGATTAGGGGATATTCAGCGTGCAGTTATGTGTTTTGAGATATTGAAGTGGAGAGGTAAAATATACCTATTTTCTCATGCAGTGAGCTAAGTGTAGGAACTGCACGATTGTTATAAATAACGTGATACTGTACGTATACGAAGATATTAGACACTTGTCAGTGGGGGATGAGGTTGGTCGGTTGAGCAGTTTGGCTTTTCGTGAAAGTTAGGCATTGATAAAGCATTCTATGCAGATTGCCGCACCAATGTATCGCTGGCAGTAATTCTCAAGCATTGAAATCATTCATCCCATAAACTTTATGGCATGCGAGGGGAAGGAGCACCTTTGATGCATCTCTGCCATATTAAAGTATATAAAGTCCAAATGAACATAAGTTTTGGTTGTACAGAGCCAAATATGGTGCACTAGAAGTCTGAGCCTTACAGTACCTCCATATGCATCGGTTCTTAAAGGTGTTGTCTTACTACATCAGTTCATCTGATCTCCGTCCTGTTTTCTTGGTTTCACTTTTTAATTCATTGTTTACTGGCCTCTACTGGCCTGCAGTGATGAGCTACTGAGGACACCAGGTCTGTAGCTATAGCTACCAGCGCCGACAGCCTATCAGCAGTGATAGGACAGGTCTGTAGCTATAGCGACCTGAGGAGCTGATGCAGCCCATACAAGAGGGGATATCTAGGAATAGGTAGGACACTGTTAATGGAGACATATTACAAAGTGACTTCTTATTTGCAAGATCTTTAACATAAAAAGCAGCAATCCCTGTAGTGAGACAAACCCTTTTCAATGATTTTATAGACAATTTGACAGAATTATGAATATGTTGACTCTTAGAAGAACATATATCCCTTGACATTACCTCTATAGTTCAGCAGCACTGAGTGCCTGAGGCTCTGTAGTATGGACCAGGGGCGTAACTAGAGAAGCCAGGGCCCCAAAGCAAACTATTATATTGCTACCAAACAAATCCATTATACTAAAACCACCATTACCAATAACACTACTACATATGGACCGGATTATACCGCCAGAACATGACCACAAATTACACGTAGTGACTGAATAATACCCCTACACTATTACTGATCAGTACACAAAGACCAATAGTACCGCCATATAGTGACCATATAGTGGTATATACTAGTGTACACAGGCTCTGCAGACTGTGTATTCCCACCATACAGTGACCATATAATGGTAGACACCAGTGTACACAGGCTCTGTAGACATATAAGTGATTACAGTGTAGTTACATCTTGTGACTCACAGGTGACGTCTCTCTGACGAGTCATTGACTTTCCCTTTTGTTCTGCATTCGGTCCAGTCGGCCATCATGATGACGTCTCCCAACCACTTGTCCCTGCAGATTTAGACACAAATATCTTCGAATCCTGACTTTTCCAGCACCTGTCCCCCTGGCTATATGGGGTCCATTTAGGCAGGCAGGTTTTAGATAGGCTATATGGGGCCCCAAATAGGCAAGGTTTAGGTAGCCAATACAGTGCCCATATAGGCAGGCAGGGTTTAGGTAGCTATAGGGAGCCATACAGGTAGACAGAGGTTAGGTGGGCTATAGGGGCCATATAGGTAGGCCAAGCTTTAGGGGGCTAATAAGGCAGACAGGCTTCACGGTAGCTATAGGGATATTCAGGCAGGCAGAAATTAGAGCTATAATAGGCAGGCTTTGGGGGCTATGCAGGCAGGAGGGGGGGGTATCTAGGCAGGCTAGGGGGCTATAAAGGCAAGCTTAGGGGGCTATAAAGGCAAGCTTAGGGGGCTATACCGGCCGGCTTAGGGGGCTATACAGGCAGGCTTAGGGGGTATACAGGCGGTTTAGGGGGTATACAGGCAGGCTTATACAGGCAGGCTTAGGGGCAGGTAAAATTAGAAATAGTTTACTCACCCGATGCGCCGCGCTGCAGCCTCTCTGCAGCCTCTGTGCTCAGCGCGGGCGGCACGGTGATATGACGTCACCCGGCGCCCACGTGATCACAGAGGGCCGGCAGGGGAGGTAGCAGAGCGGAGCAATCGGCGCTCCGTTCTGCTATCTCCATGGAAGCACTGCCTCTGAACGCTCGGGCCGGAGGGCCCGGGCGTTCAGAGGCAGCATGCGCTGGGCCCCTCAGCTCCCCACCCGCCGCAGTGAACTGTTATGTTCACTGCCGGCGGGCCCAGGAGCGGCATTACCGGGGTAGCGGACACGGTAGCAGCTGCCCCGGGGCGCGGGCCCCCCTGAGCGCATGGGCCCCGGAGCAACTGCTACCCCTGCTACCCCGGTAGTTACGCCCCTGGTATGGACCATAGTGACTCACTAAGCCTCCATTCAAACTACCTTGAGTCTATATGGAGGAGGTTTTACATTCTCTATTTTCCGAACCTGAAGTTGTAGTCATCAGTTTATGGGTTTGTCCAGTGGAAAAAAGTTATTTTTAAATATCCTCTCTATAAAACCTCAAGCGGGTTGAATGAAACCTCAGGTAAGCCATTAAAGCCCCCCCATACATACGTAGACAGACACTTTAGTTGGGTGCATCTTTTAAAAACTTCCAGTTCAGCTTACAAATGCTTTGTCTATCAAGAATTTTTAAAATGAGGGATTTATTGGACCAGGGGTATCACATTAGGGTTAACCTTTTAGGGCACCTTACACCATAATATTTAATTTAGAGCGCCATTGATTCCAGGGCGCTGTACATTAAAGGGGGTTACATAACATGTCAAACAAGTACAATGGTGACAATAGATGACTAACAACTGGTACAGAGAGAGAACCATGCCCATGAGGGCTTACAATCTACAAGGAAGGGGGAAGGAGGCAGAAGGTGAGGGGCAGACATGGTTGTGGGGTAGCACAGTGGAAGCAGGGTTATTGTAGGTTATAGGCAATCCTGAAGAGATGGGTTTTCAGGTTGCTTTTGAGGCTGGTGAATATGGGGGAGAGTCTGATGTGTTGGGGCAGTGCATTCCAGAGTGTGGGGGAAGCACGAGAGAAGTCTTGGAGACGGTTGTGTTGAGAGCTGAGGTCCTGTGAGGAGTGGAGACTGCGTGAGGAGAGGTATCTGGAGATTAAGGCAGAGATGTATGGAGGGGAGAGGTTATGGAGAACCTTGTAGGTCACGGTTAGTAGCTTAAAATTAATTCGCTGGGCAATGGGAAGCTAGTGAAGAGATTGGCAGAGGAGAGAGGCAGAGGAGAGGCAGATATTAAAGTGGTGTAAAGAATGCAAACTGCCATTGCCCTTCTGTATCAAGATGATCAATAGACCTTTGTAATATAACATTACACCCCATTATTGGTAAATGTGTATTCTGCTGTTTTATTTGTTTGTTTGTTTTTTTGGTGGGGGGGGGGAGGATCATAATGTTCTTATTTTTTCATGGTCTGATCTTTTACATTCATTTTTTCTGGTGTTTTTATGTATTTTATTGCCTTTGCTGTTTTTTTTTTTTTTCCCAACACATTTTCACCAGGCATACACATTAAGCTCCAAAATAAAAACAAAATGCATAATTTACCTTTCGTAAAATCCTGAGCAGGTTCTTTTGATATACTTCTGGCCATTTTATTTTTTTTGCTAAAAATTGCTTTATGGTGAGATTTATTGCAAAATGTTCTGTAATTCCCAGATGCTTGCTGCAGAAAAAAAAAACCTCTTTATTTAATTGTCCTGATTTTAAGTTGCAGAAATGTATACAACAAATCTGCCATATGTAAACCTAGGTGAGATCCACAAAGGATTAAAATGAGCAATAAATCCACAGCAAAATTCTCATTTTGTGTGGATTTTGCCACATATTTAACTCCATTTGTTAAGTGAGGTAACCTGTATAAATCTGACAAATCTGCATTGGAGTGAGCACAATGGGGATTTGAAGATTAATAACATGCTTACATTTTTAATGCAGGAAAAGACCAGAGACTTGTAAAAATCCATTTGTCTGCTACTAAAATCCAGTAATTCGCAGTATGCCTGCCATATGTTAATTTGACCCATCAAAGTTAAAGGGGTATTCCTACCTCACTGAATATTAACAGGTAGGCAAAGGTAAATAAAGACCCTTGACAAACACATTGCTGTTCTGATTTTGCTTTATTTCAATGTTAGAACAGTTCTTACCTCCTGCTTGTTTGCAAAAGTTTCCTTAAGTTACTAATCACCTCTCTGCTCTAGCAGCCCTTACCAGAATGGTGACGTCACTCCCTGCTGTGTCTTATCAGCAGCACAGGAGCGTGTTTGTTTCATACTGACAACTTGAACCCTTCATAGCTCTTTAGCCTTGTACCCAGCTGTTTAAACTTGTCCTCCTCAAGAAGCTCAGGAATAGCAGAGCTGATGTCTGTCACTACTGTTGAACCACCCACAGCTTGAATCTGTAGAAGAGCCTGAAAAGAAGTGAGAGCCTGAAGTTGGCTGTGAAGAGCAGTCTCTGAAATAGTTTGAGAAAACCCCTTTAAAGCCATTGATGCCAGGCCACCAAAAGAGAAAAAATCAAGTTGCGTCTATGGATCTGTGAGACCAATGCTTTCTGTATTCGTTTGCCATTATCCTTAGAATTTCTTGGCTTGTATCCTTGCAATTTCCAGCGCAAATTTTGACGCAGAAGCAGCATATGAAATCTCAAGTGTTATTACGGACAAATATTTAATTAGCAATTATTAATAACTTGCAACCAACGTTTTTAAAGCTATTAAGAATTTCATATTATCTGTTCCGCAGCTTAGAGAAAGAAATATGGGGTCATTCATTATAAAATACGCCGTGCATGTGAACTAATGGTGCCCATTAAACCCTGCCTCTGCCTGCGCTCGTTCTCTGTACTTTAAATATTTAGTTTGTTATTCTAACGTAAAACGTAGACTGAGGGAAGTATTGGGACAAAGTGGATGGTAAAAAATGATGGCGGTTTTTATGCATTGTTCTTTTTCTGGAAGCTAGGAAGATGATTATCTGCCGACATTTCATTTTATTATGCAGCGCTGCACAGTCTGGGGTTTCTGGCCCACTGACAGGCCTTAGTGGTAAAGTAGCAAAATTACCTTTACTGCATGTGTTCTGCAAAAAATTATTTAGTTATGTTAGTGGTCTCTCGAGTTATGGCTTCAAAATACAATATTTTCTCTCCTGGGACATTTTATGTTTAGTGTGCTTTCAAGATGCAATGTCCTGGATACTGATCCAAACAATTATCATGAACATTTTATGTTTAAAACATCTGTATTAGTGCAGTGCAGGCAGTAATTGGGGGCCTATAAGCATTTATATACAGCACAGTGCAGTAATAAATGTCCTGTAATGCTCTTATATGTATTAGTGAGGTGCATCCAGTGGTGGTCTAGTGGCGCCTCTCTACAGTACAGTGCGGTACTACATGTCCTGTATGGCTCTTAAATAAATTAGTGAGGTGCATGCAGTGATTGCCAGTCTAGTAGCACTTCTCTTCAGTACAGTGTGATATTACATGTCCTGTACTGCTCTTGCATATATTAGTGCACTGCATACAGTGATTGGTGGTCTAGTAGCGCCTCTCTACAGTACAGTGCTTTACTACATGCCCTGTACTGCTCTTATATGTATTAGTGAGTTGCATGTAGTGAATGGTGGTCTATAGTGCCTCTCTACAGCATAGTTGCCAACTTTCGAAAATAAAAAAGCAGGAGACTTCAGTGGGCGGCACCTACCGCGCGCCGCGGCAAAAATTTGGCATGGACAGCCCATCTTGTCTGTATGCCACGCCCCTTCAAAAAAAACCACACCCCACTCCACCTAACTGCATAACGGGTTTGGAAGAAAGCCAGGTAGAAAGCCCTTATAGCCAGGTATAGCCCCCACTAACCAGGTAGTGCCCCTTACAGGCCGGTAGATGCCCCCTTGTAGCCAAGTAGATGCCCCCTCTGTAGCCAGGTAGAGCCAAATTTGTAGCCAGCTAGATGCCCCCCTGTGTTAGCCCGGTAGGTGCCCCCAGTGTTGGCCAGGTAGTGCCCCCATTGTTAGCCAGGTAGTGCCCCCCTGGGTTAGCCAGGTAGTGCCCCATCTGTTAGCCAGGTAGTGCCCCATCTGTTAGCCAGGTAGATGTCCCCATCTGGTTGCCAGGTAGATGTCCCCATCTGGTTGCCAGGTAGATGTCCCCATCTGGTTGCCAGGTAGATGTCCCCATCTGGTGGCCAGGTAGATGTCCCCATCTCTGTTAGCCAGGTAGATGTCCCCATCTCTGTTAGCCAGGTAGATGTCCCCATATCTGTTAGCCAGGTAGATGTCCCCATATCTGTTAGCCAGGTAGATGTCCCCATATCTGTTAGCCAGGTAGATGTCCCCATATCTGTTAGCCAGGTAGATGTCCCCATATCTGTTAGCCAGGTAGAGCCCCCTAAAGCTAATAAAAATAAAATAATAAAATCCACTTACCTTACCAGGCTCCTGCAGCGCGGCCAGCTCCTGCCCGATCTCCTCAGCGGCGCAGGGGGAAGTGAGAGCAGCCGCGCGTCACTCCCCTGCAGCCGCGCGTCACTTCCCTGCAGCCGCGCGTCACTCCCCTGCAGCCGCGCGTCACTTCCCCTGCGCCGCTGACCTGTATGTACGACGCACACACACCGGGGCCCCGGGCATACAGGGGGAGGAGGGAAGAGGGAACGATCCCTCCTGCCCCCCTCCCTGCACAGTGAGACCGCGGGCGGGTGAGCGGACGCTGCGGCCGCTTCACCCGCCTGTAGGTGCGGTCCGGCGGCGCAAGAGTAGCGTACTAGCGCTACTCTTGCGCCGCGGTAATTTAAAGGACCCCCGCCGCCTGCAGGCGGCGGGAGGAATGCCAACTCCCCCGGGAGGGCGGGGGGGAACCCCAAATAGCGGGACCCCCGCGCCAAAAACGGGAGAGTTGGCATGTATGCTCTACAGTACAGTGCGGTACTACATGTCCTGTACTGCTTATATGTATTAGTGAGTTGCATGCAGTGATTGGTGATCTGGTAGGGCCTCCCTACAGTACAGTGCAGTACTACATGTCCTGTACTGCTATTTGCAATAACTATGATGACCAACTCCTTTGGGCAACAGGTGACTCTGTCTTCCTTTTTTTCTCTCCTTAAAATAGAAAATTATTTCCATCAGCCCTTTCTGACTGTTATATGTAAGACCTTGCTTTATCTGTATTAGTTATTTGCTAAAATGAAAGTCCACTGTTTTGTCAAAATTGTTGCAAAAAACGAGGATAAGGCGCTAGACTGTACAAGACTTAAATGAATAATATTAAAAACAAAGTGGCCCTAAATTTAAATTGTGACATTACAGGTACATTGAACCCATTCAAGGAGAAACGCTCTGCAGCTTGACAATATTAGCTGTTCTGCCGACTTGTATAAATAGTGAGCATTATGACACAGCTTGTATTTAAACAAAAAGACCATAAAGTTTCAAACAATGCACAATGTATAACAATACAAAAAACATATTGGATACACTTAAAAGAAATAATAATGAATACCTAAAAAATAAATAAATATCAGATCGTATTTTCGGTGCTTTCGTTCAAACCCCCAGATTAAATGGTGTCCAAAATTCTAAACGTTTCTCCCGGTCTTAAATTTTTCAAAGCAATTATTAACGGACTGGGGTATAAAATCAAAAGGGGTAACATTAAAATTAAATGGCCCATTAGAATGTGTATTGGAAACATTTCTAGAAAAACTCTTAAAAGGAGAGCTTTTTTAAATATTTGATCTATGCTGATTTACACCAAGATGAAGTTTAAAGGGTTGCTTTGAGAGTTGAAAAAGCTTGTTCGTTTATCGGGTCACGTTAGGACATTTTATTGGCTCTGTCATGTGCAGATCAAATTAATTGGAGTGTGTATTTTTTTTGCTAAAGAATTTTTATTATAATCTTAAATTAAAATCCTGATATAAGGTGCAATTTCGTCGTATACGATGAAGTTGTCCAAAGGTATAATCTTTTTCCAGGATTTGTAGTGACAGCTTTGATCATGTAAATAACCATTACTGTCTACTTGTTTAAAAAAAATAGAGGTGATAATTCTGTCATTTAGATGTTTTATTTCAAGAGCTAAGATTCTCTATAAAAAGTAAAAGGAAATTTGATGCCTCAGTCTGTAGTATTAAGATCATCTGAAAAAGGAAAGTCTACAGTGTATCTTCGGTAAAAAAAAAATCAACTTTTAATTTTGATTAGTAAAATGAACTTAAAGCACCCCATAAAGAATTTAGAATAGGACGGTTCCACACTTGTCCCCATCGATATCCCACATATTTAATGGAAAATTGTCATGATAGAGAAAAAAAATGCTTATCTTTATGAATCTTGGACAAAAAAAAAAATTTTTTTGTTAGAATGGTCACTGATGAGGAAATATTTTTGTTAATCATGTCCTGTGTGGATGCATGCAAAATGAAATTCTTCTTGCATATCAGAAAAAGGGTCTATAGAAAATTTTCGATAATCGCAACCAATCTAGAAACTACTTTTTGAGTCATTAAAATTTTGCATGACGATTACCCTCCACCTAGTTTTTGTCTGCTGAACGTGTAACAGTGTTGGGGTTAGATTGGGTTTTTTTAACGGCTAGTTTTTCATACAATGGTCATCCTGAAAACCATTAATATTGTATGTTGAAGGGACCATTGTACAGCAAAATTTCTCGAATCCAGAAACTGATTAATACATTATGGATTTTTTTTGGGTGGTCATCAAAAAGAGAATATGAAACTTGCTTGTCATGGCGGTCATCTTTCCCACACGTGTAGATGTTCACTTTGGCCAGGGATGCATGTATCTTCATTAGAAACAAATCAGCTATGAGTGATGATAACCCTGCATATTCAGTGTCCAAATCAACGTCAAAACCTCATCTGAAAAGGCGCTTTTCAGATGAGGTTTTGGACGAGGTTTTCCAACACTATACAAATTAATAGCCAGGGCAAAAACAGCACCCAAAACACGGCTAAAACCGCGCCGAGGTTTTGCAGCCCTCCATTCTTTTTCAGCGCCCAAAACAGAGTCCAAAGAAACGCCTTAAAACACGCATAAAAACCTCATTGTTTTATGAACTGCAACACTATTTTACATAGAAATCAAAGAAAATGAACTGTGGCCATTTTGGAGGCTTTTTGACGCTGTTTTGGGCACGGAAATTCTCTGAAAACAGCGCCAAAAATGGTGTCAAAATCAGCCACTTTTCTAACTTATCCCTGCTCTCTTGAGGATTGGGTTTTGAAATTCAAGATGGTTGAGGGTATGTTCACGCAGGGCGGATGATTCACTGTAGGTTTTCAAAAAAAAACAAAAAAAAAACTGCGTGTTAAAATCTACAATATTTTTGCTGTGAATCTGCACAAAAAGATCTGATCCAGTTGATGAGGATTTTGTCCGATTTTACATTTTACTACATTGACTTCAGTGGAAGAAGGCACAATTTGCTTTAAAATCTGTTAATTTTAATGAAAAAAAAAATTCCCTTTTTCATTCTCACAATGAAGTCATTGTGGGAAAATCCACAATTTGTGACTAAATCTGCACCAATGAATGAGAAACGTGACTTTTACCCAGTTGCTTACCTGCAGAATTTCTGCAGTAGATCTGCCCCATGTTTGCATATTCTAACGTATGGCAACCATATTCCTAATAACGGTTTTTACTCACCAATAGTCCATTTGTCTGGTGGTCCAGTGATATATATTTTAATTCTAGGGGGATCTCTTCCTTTCAACAGGGCACCCTGTAGCCCTAATGTTCACACTTATTCCTCTCTCACACCATTTTCCTTTTGGTCCTTTGCCTTAATAGGATAACTGTCCCGACAAGGGTGACCCCACAATATAACCATGGACACACCCTAAGTCACCCTACTTGTATTATACCTCAAATGCGTTTTGTCTGTATTTCATAGACTCCTCAGTGGGAAGGTGAGCAGCAACAATGAATGTACCAAAGAAATAACACAATATACTAATCCACACAGAATGTAATTTGTGGCTGGCATATGGCAAAATTCCCTGCATTATACCAATCGGAGGAGTTGGCCATATGATAACCACAGATTATATTTAGTGGCAACAGTGAGAGATCCTGTATGCTGCTGCAGGTAAGCAGAATTACTGGCACTACAGTGCGCCTAGGTGTAATTTCTAATGAACTAAAGGAAACAACAAAGGCAATGGTCCTTTAATTTTTAGGTCCCCATTACAGGAGGAACTAAAATAAGAGTCACTTGCCAATGTTGAGTTTACTTTAATAGCTATTAAATTGGTAATACTTGTACGTTGGTAAATGTTTCTTTTCCACATGCCAATGTCCTGTCGCCTATAAATGATCATTATTCACATAAAAAAAAAAAAAAAAAAAATCCTTTCTTAGGATTGACTGATGCCTCCTTCCTCCTGGGAACCCTGACTATATCGGTACAGCTGTTTTGCAAAGGTGGCTTGTCAGCAACTGGACAGCAGCTGTAATGGTTTTCATTAACAATATGTGGCCCCAGCATCCAGAGTCAGCTCAAAAATTACCACATCGATTTTATTGCTGGAAACATATTTAGCTCATGCGAATTGTGAAATGCATTGCAGACTCTTTGCTTCGTGTGGACCCCCACCTCCCCCTTTCCAGCATTGTATTTTCAGGGCTTTTTGGTTTTGTGCTGAGCCATTACACCATAGAATTTATAATTGCAAATTCTGGATTCAGAGAGAGCAAACGAAATGAATTTTATAAAGAAGCCAATTTCTCGATCAATAGCACGGCACAGTTTAATGTGTCTGATCCTGGCCTTGCAAACGGCTTTCTGATTTCATTGTGAGCAGGAGTCTGCATTGAAAATAAACCGCTCTAGAGACTTAGTGCCATCTAAAAACTCAATACATTTGTGACCTTGACTTTAATTCAATGGGCTGTAAATACAGACGACTTAGGAAGGAGTGTCACTTATTACTTCACAGCACAGGCTCCCTGGTATGTAGTGTCACCTGGTCAGTCATACAGTGGAGTTGTCTTCAGTACATAATGGAATGGATACGTAAGTTAATGGACCTTAGGTAATCTTTTGGAGACTGGCGCATGCTACACAATAATATACATAGAGCATTTACCGTATATACTCGAGTATAAGCAGAGTTTTTCAGCACAAAAAATGTGCTGAAAAATGCGACCTCGGCTTATACTCGAGCCACTGTCGGAACTCGGGCGCTGCGATGGCCCGTGCGCCGACAGGGACGCTTCAGTTATATGCGACGCCTCAGAGCGCATATAGCTGAATGTCGAGTGAGCCACAGTGTCCGGACGCAGCGGTGGTCCGGGCACTGTCAGCGATCCCTTCACCTATATGTGACTCCTCCGGAGCGCATATAGGTGAAGGGATACCACTGCGTGGCACAGGAGCGAAGCCGCTCCGTGGTCCGCAGTGGACTCCGGCGGCCGCAAACTCGCGGCCGTACCGGTAGTTTCCGGCACAGGCAGCAGTGTGTCGTCATGCTGCGTGCGTGGCCTGATGACATCACCCGCCTGTGCCGGGAAGATGCAGGACAGCGCGCGGGAGGCCGGACAGCGAGGAGGCGGAGCGGCGAGGAGCCAGCTAAGTGGGTTTTTTGTTTTAAAATCCTACCTACACCTGCCTATAACCTATATGCTAGGGGGGCCTATAGCCTGCCTATACCTGCCTATAGCCTGCCTATACCTGCTAGGGGGACCTATAGTCTGCCCATACCTGCCTATAGCCTGCCCATACCTGCTAGGGGGACCTATAGCCTGCCTATACCTGCTAGGGGGATCTATACCTGCCTATACCCTGCCTATACCTGCTAGGGGGGCCTATACCTGCCTATAGCCTGCCTAGGGAGACCTATACCAGCCTATAACGACCTATACCTGCCTATACCCTGCCTATGAGGACCTATACCTGCCGATGGGGGCAATTACCTGCCTATAGCCTGCCTAGGGGGACATTAAACTGCCTATACCAGCCTATATCTGCCTATGGGGGACATTAAACTGCCTATGGGGGACATTAAACTGCCTATGTAATTTTATTGGTATCTGATTTTTATTTTTAAAATTCACCAGTAGCCGCTGCGTTTTCCACCCTAGGCTTATACTCGAGTCAATAAGCTTTCCCGGTTTTTGTGGCAAAAGTAGGCGCCTCGGCTTATACTCGGGTCGGCTTATACTCGAGTATATACGGTATGTATACGTTTCTTATGTGCAGTTTTCTTGGATAGTATGTGGATTCATTGACTGTTCTTTAAAGGGGTTGTCTGTTGAATGAAATTCTACTTAAATGGGTCCATTGTGGGGGGAAAAATAGAAAAAAGGAGATATTTACCTCTCGATCCCTCACCACTGCTGCTCCCTAGATACTCTGACCCTCTCCGATTTCAGGTTCTTGTTGAAATAGAGGAGAGGCTTGGACTCCTTTCAATTACTGTGGCGCACATGCCTCTCCTGTGTATTGGGATGAGAAACCTAAAGTGAATAGGAGCGGATCCCGGGAAGCCACTCAGCTGCAGGGCATCAGGAAATAAATCTATATATTTTTTTTTCTATTTTTCCCGTCTTTGACCCATTTAAGTACAATTCTATTCAGCCGGGTAAAATTCCCATCTCAACTGAGGTGACCGTCATTGGTGGATGGACTCTCGCAGTTTCGATCAAAAATGTGCTCTAAGAACCTAAAATTTTCATGTATCCAAAAAGTAGCAGACATGCAGTTTAAAATAGTTCCTGTCTTCACTTTGACTTTATCTTTTTGACTTTTTTGTTAAAAAAAGGGGCAGTTTTGAAATCCAACCGTAAGAAAATCAAAGTCGTGTGGACTACAACTTGGATTTTCAATAGAGGTCTATGGGGATGGTTTTACAGTCGATTTTTGACGGTTTTGGAAATGCTTTACAGACCCTTAGGCTATGTTCACACGGCTGATTTTGGGACGGATTTCAGTCTGTATTGCATGCCGTACTGCGCGCAAATACGGCTGAAATCAGTCTCAGTCATTACGGTAATCCACAGTTCTCATAGAGAACTATGGATTCAGTCTCCTCTCCCCGCTCGCGAAAGTGACATGCACATTATCACGGCGGGATATGCGCTGTGGATAATGAAAGTCTATGGGGCCGGCGAGCTGCCGGCCCCCGCCCTGCCCTGGTACCCACGCTGTAATTGCGGGTGAAATCCGTCCTGCAATTACGGTGTGAATAAGCCGTGTGCACATAGCCTTAGACTTACTACATGCTCCAGCACGATCTCTCTTCCTCTGCCTTTCTTGGGCAACTCCTTCCTCCCTCTGCCCATCCTCTCTCCAAAGATTTCTATTGGCAGCAAATAACCAGATCCCCTAATAAGTTGAAACTTCCGATACATTTTGCTGTGAGTTATCATTTGAGAACAATGCCTACATCTGCAATTATAAGCCAATTCTTAACTAAGATATATTGCAGAGTTTCTTATATTTCCTCGTTCTACTGATGTATAGAAAACGAGGCCAGTGGGGATTTAAATTGCACTGCAGCACCTTGTTTTGGACAATCACAGGGAGATCCCAGTAGGAGGACCCCTCTTCACCCTCTGAGTTGAGAAGTGATGGCATAACCTAGCAATATGCCATCACTTGTACTGATGGAATTCCCTTTAATGCCATATATCATTAGTAGGCGACTCTGTAGTAGTGAATAGCATGCGTTTCTTCTGAAAGTTCTTGAATGACAAGTCACACCTCTCTTAGATTGGGGATGTCACTCATTAGCGTGAAGTGACAATATAGATATCCTGTCTGACTCATCAGAAACAGTTATTATCTCCTGATCATTGCTAAATGCAGCAAATGTAGTAAGTTTAGTAAAACTTTTAGATGGCTTCCGGAGTAGTAGTCAGCTCTTCTATCATTTGACACACTATGGAAACCCCCAGATCACTGGTATGGAAGGATAATTTTACAAGTGGCGGTTTTGTAGACTTGTTTTTTTGCTTTTTTTTTTTTTTTTTTTCCACAGCAGGTCAGGTTATTGCAAAAATTTTGCAGTTTCGGCGCAATTTATTTTTATTTGCTAAAGACAGCAAAAACGAGCATGGGTGAATACACAGTTTGTAACTACAGTTTAAACCGGAAGTTTACATAAACTGTATAAAAAGAGACATATGCATGTGTTTCTCACTATCTGACGTGAAATCTGAATCAAATTTACCTGTTTTTGGACAATTAGGAATCACATTTTTTTTTTTTATATTTGCCAAATGCCAGAATAATGAGAGAGAATGTTTGAGGCAATTTTATTACTTTCTGCAAAATCAAGTTTACATATTTTTCATTAGTATTTTGTAGCATTGCCCTTAAACTGTATGACTTGGGTCAAACATTTTGGATATCCAAAGCATGTTCATCTCTAAAATAGAACCCGTCTCCTTCCTGAGCGGTATGATGGCTGGACATTCCCATCTTGTTTGTACTTGTGTAGAATTGTTTGTACAGATGAACGAGGAACCTTCAGGTATCTGGAAATTACACCCAAGGATGATGCAGATTTGTACAAGTCCACAATTCTCTTCCTAATATCTTGGCTGATTTCTTTAGACTTTCCCATGATGTTACACACAGAAGCAGTGTGTTTCTGGTGTGCAATTAAAATACATCCTCAGATGTGTCTCTAACATAGATGTTGCCAATAAACCTATCAGTAGCTTTCGAAGACCTGACACCATCATAAGGGCTGTCCCAAATTGTTTAAAGGTAGAGTAATTTTAGTGTATGGAAACTTTTGACTTTGCAGAAAGTGATAAAAATGCCTTAAAAATTCTCTTTGTTCTGGTATTTGGCAAATATAAATAATTTTGGTTCCTAATTGACCTAAAACGGGGGAAGGTTTAGTCTGATTTCATGTCAGATAGTGAGAAAAACCTGCAGATGTGACTTTTATATAGTGAATGGAAACTTCTGGTTTCAACTGAATATTCAGAGATATAGGACTTCAAAGCTCTTAGTTAAAAGGAAAACCTCTGACACATCATTGCTGAAGCCAGGTAACTGCAGACTACCAAAAGGTCAGGGAGCATTGGCATGAGGGCCATGGGATTGGTACAGGGAGTATGCTGGGGATTTTTTAATTTTTTTTTAAATTTTAGATAATCGTCTGTTTGGATCCACACAGGCAAATTTCCAATAAAATATGTACAGATTTTTGCAGATTCATCGTGCACATTTCCCCATGGATATTCTGCTGAATTGTTCTGTAGCAAACCCAACGTATATGGATGTATCCTCAATGTCCACTCATTTCTATATAATTCTGATTGTTGGATACCAGAAGGTTGTGTTGTAAGAACGGAGTACCTTCACGCTAGACTGGGCCGAGTGTAGTGCTCATGTGTTTTTTATAACACTATACAGTCTTAGATAATTTCTTCATGAGCGAACATTTTGAAGAATGTCATTTGCAGGAATTTGGGACATGTTCCCATAGTGTTAAATCTTGTCACCATGACGTTGTACAAGTAAAGTGGGTTTTTGGAGTTATAATATTATTTATGAAGTATGCATTTTTTAAATCCTGAGTGTCCTTTCTTTTTCCCTGGTGCAAAAAATTCTTGATGTGTCACTAAAAACGCACAAGGCTGTAGTCTATCCTTGTAAGACCCAGGACCTGGTGAGCTCCCCTCAACTAAGGTCAGAGGGATTGTTCCCCAATGATTACTTAGCGTATGTTCACACGACGTGTTGGATTCGTTTTTTGATCCGAAAAACGCATTCAAAAACGATGCGTAAATTGCATCCAAAATGCACCCAATACGCAGCTACATGTTTGGATGCATTTTTGCTGCAGCAGGAATGCACCCTATGGTTTTAAATAGGGCGCCTGCTGCATCAAACGGATCAAGAATTGACATGACAATTCTTAGGACGGATCCGAAAGACGCATCAGAAAGACGCAGTGAGACAACGCATCGGCGATCACTCATCTTAACACCGATGCGTGTTTTATATTGAAGGCAATGTAAATCGCACTGCACATTGTGAGATGCGCATTTGGGTCTGTTTCGGGTCTGAAACACTGATCCAAAGATGCATCTAAAAACGGATCCAACATGCCGTGTGAACATACCCTTAGGCTGCATTAGCATAGCCCAGGGATCAAAATTCAATTGGCTTCCCCTAAGGATTGAAGAACTTGATGACCACTCGTATATATCCTAGTTTGTTATAATGGACATCCTTAAGGGCATCAGACCCTAAATATCCCCTAAAGACCCTAAAGTAAATCGCTGCAGTAACTTATGGCCAGACTGATAAAAATACCTGTTGATTATGACTAGCTAGAAGGCTGATAAATTTAGACGTGTGCATTGACACACAGCACATTTATAGCAGGATCAGACATTTCCCTCACATGGTGAGTTTGTGTTACAAGTCGAGGGACACCATGCATGCAGGTTACATGTAAAGTCTTGTTCCGTCTGGCAGCTTATTAATCAACTTCTTGTTAATTAGTACTGTATTAATTTGAGCTTATTGCTCACTTCTTTGCCTCCTATGGGTGTTGTGCCCTTCAGTCTGCTACTGCATGCTCTTTTCCTTTCTTGCTGACAAACCCCACACACAAAACAGATGTGAGATCGGGGGTGTAGGGGGGGGGGGTTATTAATAGGTGTGGGAGCCACCAATAATAAAACAATGTGCGCCTTTCTTTTGAGGATTGGGTGAAAATGATTAGATACTGCTGCTTTTCCTGTTGGCCGACAGAATGAATTGTGGCTTACGTTGTAAATTATAGGGATGTTCTACATTAAACCCTGGGTTATTAGGTGTTAAACTACTTATTAGACTTTATATATAAACATCAGTATATTTGAACATCTCGCATGGAGGGTCCCGTCCTTCCATCATGTTTTTTGGACGAAATGATGTCCCTCCCCATTTAAAAGGGTTTTCATGTCCTCTCTTCCGCTCTCAGTGTGCTGAAAAGGGGGGGGGGGGAGATTTGTTTTAACTACATATCATGTGACCCAGGAGGCTGACTTCACTATGCCTTTCCCCACAGTGTGCTCACTCTAGTCAAACAAAGGTCTGTTTGTGTACAGACTTGTGAGTAGCTACAATGTAGCCCAGTGGTCCTAGGTTCCAATCCCAAACCTGTGGGGGTTTTTTTCTCGCTTTATCAATGCACATACCTAATTGAGGTTTCTTTTTTATTATTTATTTGCAATGTTTGACTTATTACTAAGGCGTACAGAGGACAGGAGTAGAATGACAGCACTTGGGGTTGAACACTCGCTCAGCAGTGAGTGTGTGTGAGATTATTAAGCAGGGAATAGGGTAACAGTAGCTGGCTGAGAGGAGAGATGATGTCTGAGCATTGGTGCGAGAACTGAGGCGCTCTCTTCCCTGGTCGTATCCCCTAGAGATGAGCAGTACACTATGAATCACCAAGGGAGCAGCTAAAACTAAAATGGTAGAGAATTTTTTATACTGATGAATGGTGAAAATGTTTATTATTTAATTTGTAAACGTCCCATGTCAATTTTACTTTGTGGCAAAACCCCTTTAAAGGGAGCCTCTGATCCTCGGGCAGCATGACGTGGCCACTGGCTATCAAATTGGAGGTACCTCTTCTTGAGTAGGCCGATGTGCGGCTTCTCCCCACTCAGCTTAACTAACAGGGTTCTCCCCTTTCTGTGTAAAGAGAGACCCCTGTCAGCTAAGTAGAGCTGGGCTGATGGAAGCTGCACTTTAGGCGATGTTCACACGGCTTAAAATGGGGTGTGTTTCATTCCATAATTACTCGCCGGACTGCGCAAATTACGGCTGGAATACGTTCCAGTCATTACGGTAATCCACAGTTCTCATAGAGAACTATGGATTACGTCTCCTTTCCCTGCTCGGCGAATCCGCCGCGGGGGGGGGAGGGTGTGCGTAATTACGCCCCGCAAATAAGCAGTGTGAACATAGCCTTCGGCTCCGCTGCTTGTGCCTCTACCATTTTTTTTTATGCCCAGTTCGATCTCAAACTTGAGCTTTTCAGAGTACAGGAGACTTGGCTGTAGTGGCTTTTTCATGCTGCTATTGTTTGGACAGCATGAACCATTTGACAGATTCCCTTTAAGTGACGTGTTTGATCTTCCAAATAGATCCATATTTCTGTGTTGCTTAGTTTTTATAATCAAAAGCACCAAATCTGCTGAGACATGTTATTAAATGATAAAATTCTGGCTGCCTTTAGGCACCGCTAGAGGGAGCTTGGGAATTTGCACAGTAAGCACTGGCAATTTATGAGGCTTCTATATGAATCCAACAGCATAACAGTAAGATACTGAAGATTGGGAATGTTGTCTGTGTGCACGTATTTAAAGAGAACCTGTCGCATAGTTTTAGCCCCCCTGGCTGAGGACAGCACAAGCTAGTGTCAGACCTGCTGTTTCCAGCGCTGTGTCGCTTATTCTGTAAGATGCTGGAGTTTTCGTGTATTTAATGCTCAAATCTGCAGTTTTCAGCCAGAAGTCGTTCAGGGTGTCAGTTTTTTTCAAGCCCCGCCCACCTCAACTGACAAACCTATTACTTTGAATAGGTAGAAACAGGTGAATACCTGTCAGTGGGCGGGGCTAGCATTTGGTGGGTGGAGCTAACATCTGCTCATGAATAAAATTTGAGCATTAAATACTGTAAACTGCTGCATCTTAGAGAATAAGGGACACAGCGCTGGAAACTGCAGGTCTGACACTAGTTTGTGCTGTCCTCAGCAAGGGGGGCCCAACCTATGTGACAGGTTCCCTTTAATGTCTGTAATTTATCATTTCGAAGTTTAGGAAGATCTGATGGGACGTGTCCAGGTGCTGATTTTTAGAGTTTCAGTCTTAGCCAAGATACAGAGCTGTTGCAGCTGAAGATTTCTTCTAGGTGAAGCATAGCCTGGCTAGGACTCTCTCAACTACAATATTGCTATTATAAGACTAGGCGATTTGAGGATTTCAGGAAGGGTTTTGAAGATTTCATCTTTTGGAGACAGGGTACAGGTATGTTCACACGGCTTATTTCGACACTGATTATTCAGCGCCCAAAACCTTGTCTGAAACATGCTTCTTCAGAAGAGGTTTTAGATATGTTTTTGCCACATTTTTGGACGTGATTTCGGTTGAGCTTTTGACGAGGTTTTCAACACTTTTCATCCAGACCAATTAAAAGCCGGGGCAAAAACCGCACCGAAACATGCTCCAAAAACATCAAAAATCCGCAGAGAAACTCTTAAAAATGCACCGAAGTTTTGAAGCTTTCCATTGATTCCTATGGCAATTTTCAGCGCTGACGATGCTTCAAGAATTGACCTGACACTACTTTTTTTCAGTGCCCAAAATAGCTTCCAAAGAAGCGCGTGAAACGCGTATAAAAATCTCATTGTGTGTGATTGCGGTTTTACATAGAAATCAATGAAAAGGATCTATGGGCATCTTGGAGGCTTTTTTTAATGTGGTTTTGGGAGCAGAAACGCTCTGAAAACGGCGTCAAAAGCAGCCATGTGAACATACCCTAAATGTTATAGTTTTAGTCATAGGCGTAGTTTAAACCTCGTAGGCCCTGCTGCTCCTATGAGGCAGAGGAGTCTTTGTGCTCCCTTAGGCTTCAGGGCCCGGTAGCGACTGCTGATCCTCCCCTGGTTTCAGTTTTCTCATTCACACCTTCTAAAATCCATAACTTTACTTTTTATCTTTTATTGTACAAGGGTTATTTTTTGTAGAATGTGTATTTTTAATGGTACCATTTTCCTTTTCCATAAAATGCATTGAGAAACTCTTAAAACATTGTGGGTTGGATTGGAAAAAAATATGCAACGCTGCCTTTTTATTACGGTTTAATTTTTACTGTTTAATTTCCAGTAAAAATTACATTAACTATATTCTGCGGCTCAGTATGATTCTAGCAATAGCAAATTTCTATAGTTTTTATGTTTTGCTAGTTTTAAGGAAGAAACTTTAAAGGTATTCGGACTCCCATGCATTTTTTTTTTTTTTTGTTCACTTTCAAATTGACCTATTTAAGGGTCCATCTTCTGAGCAGTGAGCTGTTGTTTTTATTAGTACTGTTTTAGGGTACATATAATTTTTTTATTTATTACACTTTTTGGGAGGCAAGGTGTGCAAAAAAACATCAAATCTATATGTATGCATGCAGTTATATGCCAAGACTCAGTGGTATAATTTCACCATTAATCTTCCTTTATTGCATAAAAAACATCGCCATACTATTTTAGTTTTAGGCTTCTGTTATACAAAAAGTTACTACCGTAACAATAGTAGTGTGTCACAAAACTAGTAGGCATTACCTTAAGCAAGCGCTCTGCAAGGCGTCAGATAGATAGGAGTAACTTATTTAAAAACATCAAATCTGGCATTGGGTATACTTTCTTTTACAGCCATCACTGTGGGGGATATACTGGATAGTATACACCTTTTCTAGAGGCTGCAATGCCAATTATGTTTAGTTTTTGTCAAGATTTTTAGGTTTTTAAAACTTTTTTTTTTTTTTTTTAAATGTATAGTTTTCCTAGCTTCAACACGAGGTTGCTTGTACAATACTCTACAATACTCTAGTAAAATCACACACTGGAAAATAATTTCCTGTTACAGCCTGCCCCAGCTCTCATGTTAATTGCTTGGCACCCCCATCGTGTTGTGTGTCCTTCTGACACCCATGGTCACTATTGATAAGGACATCTGAGAGGTTAAAGGGGTTGTCTCGCTACAAGGAATAGCTTTCAAAATGTAGGGAACACTAAATGAAGTCGTTTTCCAAATATTGCGTTCATCTTTTTTTTTTTTTTTTTTTTTTTTTAAAGGAGCTACAAATTATTTCATCACCTTCTGAGGGTTCTCAGATTTCCGAAGTGACCAACCTGTGTACTTCTCCCCCTCTGCTGTTTGTTCTATCTGATAGCAGGGAGTGATGTCATCACACAGGTCATGGCCAGCAGTGAGCGCTTGTGTGTTATCTGATCTTTCAGACAAAAGACAGTAATTACTCTACTGTTTACATTAGCTTAGAAGCTTCTCAGGACCTTGGAGAAGGTAATTTATTTAATCTAGACTAATAAACAGAGAAGTCTGAATACACAGAGCTTATATGCTAATTACAGACAGCTTGACCAGCAAGTGACACAGCAAAGCAGCATTATTTCATTCATGCATCCTATGAAACTTTGAGATGAGACAACCCCTTTAAATGTCTGAGTTAGGAGTTTTCAGCTTGTACAATATAGCTGGCACCTACTGCACGGACTGTGCGCCTGAGCCAGTGCTGTATTTTCTCAGCGCACAACCACTTTGATGTATGTTGGTTGTTGCCAAGGAGTTAAGAATGGAGACGCTGGTAGATCTGATTTTGACAAAAGAAGAAGAAATCACTTGATTGTATTAAACACACAAGTTTTAGCACATGTCTTAAGAATATTATTTCCTGTAGATGTGGCAGAGTAGATTTTTCACTTTGCACACTATGCCGTTACCTGCTGATGTGTCATCTATTTTCCATGGAATTGCGCTTTACTCAGAGTTGGATAGTTCTGTAGTGGTATCCAGGTTCACAAAAACAAATCTGAAATGACACAACAGCTCTAGTACTTCTGTACTTGAAACCTACATCGCCATTAACCAGCTTTATTCAGCATTTGAACTTGGTTTACATTGTACCCTTGTAATGGTTCCAATATCTGGTGACCAAGCATTTAGGGCGACATGTCTCATTAGGGCTGTACCATATTTTTGGTGTATTTGCACCAAAAAACTGTTGACGCCATATACTCTCTATAACTCAACTGTCCTGCACCAAAACTAGGCGCATTTTATGCCAGGCATGATACTTTTGAATGCGCCAAAAGTAGGCACATCACACATGCTAGCAATGAAATGCTATGCGCCTTTTTTTTGGTATACACCTAAATTAGGCACATTAAATATGCTATACCAGGCACCTCACGCCAGATTTTTGACAGGTTTGTTTATTCAGGCGCATTATACACTCATTTAATGCGCCTTAAAACTGGCGTGGCAGCGGGGGGAGGGGTATGGCTGTTCTCCACAATGAGCAGAGAAAAGCCCTTCCCATTCACATTGACATGCACATATTCCGTCCGAAAACCGAATGTGCATGTTCAATGTTTTTCGGGCGGCTGGCGGTTTGAAAAACTGCTGGACAGAAAACCCGCGCAGTGGGGACGGCTGCACAGGTTTTCCATAGAAGCCCGTTGTGCTCGTTTGTGGCCGGTTTTTCAGACTAAAAAGTAAACCGTCTGAAAAACCGGCCACAAAGCAGTGCCGTGGGGACATGGCCTTAGAGTTTAAACTTGTCATTAAATCTGCTAAACCAGCTACTGTGCTGGAATTAATACACAGCAGGGAGCGACTCGCCATGGTTGGACTGCTGCTTGTGGAGCAATCGGATAAGAGAGGGAGTAGAGAGAGGTGGTTGGTAACCAAGAGAAACTTGTGCACACCAGCGGCTGTTAAAATCATCTTTATCTACTGAACAAAGCAAAATCAAAACAGCAGTGTAGTTGGTTATGGTCTTTAATTACCTTTCCCTACATGTCTACATGTTAAAAGCGAATTGTTGTGGTGAGGAAACCCCTTTTAAATGTAAGACCATTGTGAATAAAATCAGTCTACAATTTTCACAAATAGCAACTTCCACTTCTCAAATGAGATCAAAGGGCAAAACAATCATCTAATTAAAAAAATATAAAACAAACACATCAATGCACAGTTGTTACAGGACCCGGTGGTCCGAGAAAGCCAGGATAATATGTAGTGATACTAGAAGTGAAAGTAACGAACTCCCATCAAACGGATGTGACGTCTCAAATGACGGATCCAAGCAAGAACAAACCATCAGGAAATACTCAGCATGTGCAGGGGATAAACTACAAAAAAGGTAGAAATAGCCTGTTAAGACCTACACTAAAAAATACATCCGCATAAATGGACCTACAAATCCAGATACATTGTATTAATAAAGCTGCATCATTAAAAGATGCAATACATTTTTCTTTAAAAGCAGCTCCAGGCCTGCCATACTTAGTGGCCCCCCAAGCTCCAGAGCCCCCCCAAGTTCCAGGGCCTACCTAGGGTTTCCACTGCTCCCCTGTGGGCCAATTCGAGCCAAAGTGCTGGAGGCAAACCTTGTCATGTTACCCACACCTGGTAAACAATTAGACAACAAGTCAATTTTCACTCAAAATCGCCATAAATCACGGTTATTGGTGAAAAATGCAAAGTGCTAGCAGATCGCTTGGAGAGTTTACTCGCTGCACTCGTAAATTATAACCAAGTGGGGTTTGTAAAATCCAGGCAATCATCACGTGGTACCTGTTGAGTGATAGATTTGCTTTCTGTTCCTCACTCTAGAAACATTACAACAGCTTTTGAAATCTTTTGCTGCTGAAAAAGCAATCATCAGAGTCCACTGGCTATTTCTCTCCCAAACGCTATATCATTTTGATTGAACAGGTTCTATTCAGCTGTTCATGGCCTTGTATAACTCACCATCAGTGTAGCCACAGCAGGTATGACATAAGATCTCAAACATAGCCCACCTGCATTGTACCCCTCACTGGGGTTAACCTTTTCAAGTCTCCGATGCTTATGGTGTGCAGGTCTGTCCATGAAACAGAATCAAGGATTACTGAGTGTATGTGATGTTTTTGAGGAGCAGGCTGCAGGTAGCCATATTTCACGTTTTTTTGTTTTTTTTTTCTAAATTTAGGTTTTTGTTTTGCTTGCCTGTAAAATGTTAAGCTCTCATCAATAGCTATGACTTCTATCTCTCTTCATCCAGATGGGACCTTGGTCAGCAACATTTCCTCTCCCCTAGAGGGAAACTTCTTCCATTAATCAATAATTAGAATCCCATAGGTAATCAGAGGTAGACCGCTGAGGTTTGAGTCCAAAGTTTTAAACCGACATTTTGAATTAAAAACATTATAAAATCTGAATTAGAGATTGTGGACAATGAAGGATAAATTTGACTCTTATGTTAAAGGGAATGTGTCATCAAAAAATGACTTATTGTTTAACTCCTTTTTATATTAAATGCATTTTTTATGAATTTTTGGGATTTTTTTTTTAGTTTTCAATATCACTTTCAATATTTTTTTAATTCATAAGTCCTGCAGTTTTCACTTTGGCCACTAGGCCTAATAATAGTCTGAGAATTCCTGTTCTGTACACAGTTTTTCCATAGTCTATTTATTATCAGCACAGGCAGTAGTACACTGAAAGCTGACACCGATCTGCATAGATAACACAGGATCCATCAGTCACAATAGGAGATGTCACAGTGCCCCCTCCCTGCACACTGACTTCTTCCCAGGTTACAGAGCATGCCCAGAAAACTCTCCTATAGAAGTCAATGGAACTGAGTCAGTTCACAGGCTCCGAAGTACATGAAGCTGCTGTAAAGCATCTCTCTGACTGCTACTAAAAGCGGTGGAGGCAAGAAAGCTTTCCCCACAATCATATATAGATGACAGACTTGAGAAATCTTCAAAAATCAGAGTGGAGTTTAAATGGGCAAAAAAAAGTTAGTTGTAAACTCCATTGTGGTTGACACTGAAAAATTGTGCACGTTATAACCTTGGTATGTCCACACGACTGATTTGGACACTGAGGGCGACCTGTATAAACAGGGCTGCGCCAGATATCTGGCGTCTTTACAGCCCGATATCAGGTGCAGCCCCGTTCATACATTCTCAAATCTCCCACACGCCACTCGGGGCGCTTTACATAGTGGGAGGGGGGTGCACTAGAACCGTAGCGAAGCTACATAATTATAGCTTTGCTACGGCATTTCTGGGCACATTACAGTTGGAACAGGTAGAGCACTTTCAAAGTGCTTTCATTTTGTCACACTGAGATCCAGGGCCGGGACGACGGGTAGGCCAAGGTAGGCGACCGCCTAGGGCGCCTACCTCAGCCTATCCCTAAGGGGCGCCGTCAGGGTCCCGGCCCTCGCCGGGCTCCAGGCCGCTGCCGTGGGCCTGAAGCGCCGGCGGTCTTTGGCGATCGCTTCTGCGGAGCAGAGAGCGAGCGCTCCCTGCTCCGCAGACAGTGTCCGGCCCGCTCCCCGGAGGATCGCTGGATCCTCCGGTGAGCTGCAGGGCCGACACAGCGGGGCCGCCGGGTCCTCATAGCGCTGAGGACCCGCCGCGGCCCCGTGCGCCTAGCTGGCAAGCGTCGCAATGACTGTGATGTCATCGCGACGCTGCCTCTCTCGGGCGCACAGCGCGTCACAGCGTGCCGCCCGAGGAGCTGCCGGAGGAGCGCGCGGCTTAAGAGACAGAAGAGGAGCGCGCGCCCGGGAATTGGGTAAGTATTATGTTGTTTTTAAGTGCCTGCCTGTGGCCCCCTAGACCCTCCTGCGGCCCCCATAATTGCCTGCTGCCCCATAATGCCTGCCTGTGGCCCCTATATCCTGCCTGTGGCCCCTATAATGCCTGCCTGCGGCCCCCTATAGTGCCTGCCTGCGGCCCCCTATAATACCTGCCTGTGCCCCCTATAATGCCTGCCTGGTGGCCCCTATAATGCCTGCCTGTGGCCCCCATACGCCTGCCTGTGGCCCCCTATATCCTGCCTGTGGCCCCTATAATGCCTGCCTGTGGCCCCTATAATGCCTGCCTGTGGCCCCCGTACGGCAGCCTGTGGCCCCCGTACGGCAGCCTGTGGCCCCCGTACGGCTGCCTGTGGCCCCCGTACGGCTGCCTGTGGCCCCCGTACGGCTGCCTGGTGCCCCCATACGCCTGCCTGTGGCCCCATACGCCTGCCTGGGGCCCCCGATCGCCTGCCTGTGGCCCCCGTACGCCTGCCTGTGGCCCCCGTACGCCTGCCTGGTGCCCCCGTACGCCTGCCTGGTGCCCCCGTACGCCTGCCTGGTGCCCCCGTACGCCTGCCTGGGCCCCCCATACGCCTCCCTGGTGCCCCGTACGCCTGCCTGTGGCCCCCAGCCGCCTCCCTGTGGCCCCGTACGCCTGCCTGAGCCCCCATACGGCTGCCTGTGGCCCCTATATGCCTGCCTGAGCCCCCGTACTGCTGCCTGTGGCCCCTATATGCCTGCCTGTGGCCCCTATATGCCTGCCTGTGGCCCCTATATGCATGCAGGTGGACCCTGAACGGCTGCCTGTGGCCCCGATACGGCTGCCTGTGGCCCCCGTACGCCTGCCTGGTGCCCCCCGCCGCCTGCCTGGTGCCCCCCGTACGCCTGCCTGGTGCCCCTATACGCCTGCCTGAGGCCCCCATACGCCTGCCTGGTGCCCCCATACGCCTGCCTGGTGCCCCCATACGCCTGCCTGGTGCCCCCATACGCCTGCCTGAGCCCCTGTACGGCTGCCTGTGGCCCCTATATGCCTGCCTATACCCCCTTATATGCCTGCCAGTAGCCCCCAGACGCCTGCCTGTGGCCCCCCATACGCCTGCCTGTAGCCCCCCTACGCCTGCCTGGAGCCCCCCATACGCCTGCCTGTAGCCCTAGCTATATATTTGCCTGAGCCCCTCGCTATCTACCTTCCTGAGTGCCCCTATATTTATATACCTACCTGTCTAGGGGGACAATATCTATATACCTGTCTGACTAAGGGGACTTATATACCTATAATTAAGGAGTTACTGGAAATGTGAGGAATCTTAAGATATTTGTGTCCAAATCCTCAGGGACGAGTCTTGGCCGGGAGCAATTGGCATGAAGGTGTGAACCGGATGGAGAAGAAAAGGGAAAGTGAACGACGCTGATCAGAAAAGACGTCTCCGGTGAGTCACTAAATGTAACTGCAGTGTAATCACTTATATTTCTGCAGAGCCTACATACAACTAGTATCTACCACTGTATGGTCACTGTATGGCGGTGGTATATGTCTTCAGAGCCTGTGTACAGCTGATAGTCACATGTGGGGGTTGCGTTCGGTCAGGGTCTGGCAGAATTATTTGAGCCTTAAGTAGTAATAGTTTTGGGTCTTGGTTTTGTAGGAGTGTTTTTTAGTAACAATCATTTGTCTGGTAGATTTGCTCCATGTATCGGTGGATTATTCGGTGACTGTTATTTAGGGGTATTACACTGTCATATGGAGGGGAGCGATTTTGAAAATGCAAATTTGTCAGGGCTGATTTTCATTGTGCAGTGACTGCTGAGGAGATGGACTGGAGCTATGTGGAATGTGCAGAAAATTAGTGACAGGACCTGGCGCAGGGGTGAGAGGAATAAGTGTGTGTGTGGGGGGGTATTTTTTTGAGAGCGAAGGGGGGGGGGGCGCCATTGGCTGTACTCGCCTAGGGCACCAAAATGCCTTGTCCCGGCCCTGCTGAGATCACACTGGTAAGTTTCCTTCTGTGGGAGATACCAACTGTGCAGATAGAGCTGAGAACATAGCTGCTTGTACGGGATTAAGCGGAGTCTCTCACTGTACATACACTGCAGCAGGCACAACACACTGATGACCTATGACAGGGTTTACCTGTTGATTCCAGCCTCCTCCTCCATACCAGATAGGAATCCATATTATTCTGCTGCTAGTGTAATAACACCCAGCATGAAAATAGCTGCACAGAGACTCCCAGTGTACAGAAGACTCCTCCGGCTCAGAAGCAGGAAGTTTTACAGAGCTGTCAACATAGTGATCTATCATGCTGTCAGGAGCTGACTTGGCCCGACTTTGGTGCTGCCTTAAAGGGCCAGCACTTTTTTAAAAACTAAAATGCTTTCATTTCCCTTATTAAACATACATGAGAAAGTGTATTTTAGTTTTCTTCAAGCCCTTTATGTTTAGGAGGAATGAAATCATAAGCCTGGGAAAGTAATTGTCTATTGTTAAAAAAGTAAATTTAATCTGCTGTTCAGGGAATCTGTCACATGAATTTTATTGTATTTTGGAAGCAAAAAAATACAGATAGTCTCAATCCACGTATTTATTGTTTAAAAGGAGCTGTCACGAGAAACATTAATGGTTAGGTAAGGCCATCACAATCCAGTCTAAAGGGGTCCGACCACTCCCCTAGCTACATTTTGTGCTGCTTTGTACCCATCCGCTTTCTCCATAGGCTGCGTGCTGGCCACTGAGTATAACAGGCCATGCAGAGCTGACAAAAAGTTAAGGTGGTGAGACACTTTCCTAATGACACTTCATTCTAGCACACAAATATTTGCTGCACAATGATCTTATATTAGGAATGGAGACCTTTCCTAACTTAATTTTATTTAAAATTTTTATATAAAATGTTTTTTATTAATTCATAATTCAAGGTTAACTACATTTACTACAGAAGATTGTATTATATATGCAACAATTCTCAGCCTAGGGATGCTAACGGTTATTTGAATTGCCATAGTAACTATCATAGAAAGTGAAAGAAAAGTATTCTATGTGGGCAATTCAAAGTAATAGGAAGAAAATATAATACTGTAGGTCGGAAGACTTGAATGACTAGTCTAATATGTTCATAAATTGCAAGAGGTTACCCTTCATAGGAGGAGGGTGGCTGTGATCGACAGCTCCACTTTCTCAGTCCTAGCTCATTGACTTGAGGAACGCTACATCCATTAGGTGGCGCTGCAGAATCCTAGCTTATTTCCCATGAGCCTTTTTGAATATAGGTATGTATATTGCAGCGGTACAATATAATTAAATTTCAGCCTACACACACCTATGTGGTGTCTCTCACCAATGAGGAACATTATCTTTTTCAAGCTACCCTTAAAACCTTTCACCTAGTCAACCAGTATTCTACTCTAAACTGATGAGGGGCAAACACCCCGATATGTATCAGTATCCAACTTTTTTGTATGTATATTATGGGTAGCATAATATGTCTTAAAAGTGATAAATATGTTTCAATATATATGGACAGTGAAGAAAAATAGTCTCTCTGTGGGCAAACACCCCGAAACAGCTGTCTGCAGATGAAAAGCTGGTTGGAACTAATCCCATTCACATTGTAAGGCTCAGTGAGTCCGATGACTTGAGGAACTCAACATCCAATAAGTTTGATATAGCACTGGAACCGCTAGCCCGCTATCTGGAGGATTCGGAGTTATTCACGGGGATTACTGTAGGCCGCTCCTAGGTCATATTGGCCCTGTTCGCGGACGATTTGCTCCTCTTCCTGTCAGACCCGCTTAGACACATGCCTGGGATTTTCTCTTTCCTGACAAACTTTGGACGATACACAGGTTATAGAATCAACACATCCAAGAGCGAGGTGCTGGAAATAGGATCCCCTCTCCCAAAAACTGTCTGGCGAAATTTAGGGTTAGATATTACCCCGGTAACCTCTCACATCACTTATCTTGGCATAAAAATCAGCAAGACCCCCAGCACCATCTATAGCCTTAATTTCCCCCCTCTAATCAATAAAATCGCTGAGGATCTCCGCTAATGGCATGGTCTCCCCCTGTCTCTGGCGGGTAGATGCCACACCATCAAAATGGTTTGCTTTCCTAGATTGTTGTACCCCCTTCAGACCCTGCCGCTGCTTCTGCGTCACTCGGATATAAATAAACTTTACTCGTCTTTCTCATTTTATCTGGAGGGGTGGGAAATCCCATATAGCGCTGCGTAAGCTGATGCTTCCAGTAATAGCAGGCGGCTTAAACCTCCCAAACGTCCGATTCTACAACCTTGCATGCCTAACCCGACATGTTATGGATTGGATGGGGGAAACCAGCCGATATTATAATTATGACTTGGAAAAGGACCTGATGTCTCCTTGGATGCCGCCCCGGGTCAAATTCTCACTCTTGCTCAAAGACACTATTGCGACATGGAAGCATATCCGTAAACTGCTCCGCTTACCTTTCCAACTGTCTATAAATATTCCAGTGTGGTATCTACCCGTATTCCAACAAGTCCGAAACAATCCGATGTTCAGGTTATGGAGTGTGTGATGAGTTGATGTCGCATAGCTTCTTGTGCACATGGAAGAATGGCGGTGGCTGACCCCTCCTGAACCTCGAGAAAAGTATTCCCTCCCTCCGTCCCATGTATTCCTAGCGATGCAAATACTGTCATTCTGTAAATCCAGACTCCGCAACCTCTCCAGGCTTTGCGCTCCCAATGGTTTCGACTCTCTGATGGCGTGTCATAGGTCCTCCTTTACCCTCTCCCGCATCTACAGTATACTCAGGAGTTGGGATTGGGAATTGAGGGGTGAGACACCCTTTAAAAAGTGGGAATGTTTGTTGGCAGATCCGGAGATACCGGATAAAATCCTTAGCGGTCTTCGTAAGGTACGTAGGGAAGTGATTTGCGAGTCTTGGAGGGAAACACAATTCAAGATTTATACACAACGCGTATTATGGTTTCATCCTCCCTCTGACAAACAGAAGCCAAGTATGCCCTAAATGCAACGCCCCCTCCACCACTTTGTGGCACGGAATCTGGTCCTGCCCTTCTACCCTAGCATATTGGGACCAATTTATCTCCTTCGTACAGAAGCATTGGCAAATTAGGCTAAACAAGAATCACAATTTACTTATCTTCCACTACACAAGACCCCCGGAGGATCTGAACCTGGGGGATGCGACACCTCCTGTTCTACATAATACGCATCATACATATGGCAATTTTGGTTAAACCCTAGACACCCCCCCCCCCCCCCCATGTCTCTGGTGGATAATTTGAAGCAGTACTTGGTAGTCAATAAGCTTGAGGCAGAGCGCCACAAGGAGCAATGTACAGAGAAATTTTTTAAGAAGTGGAAACCTCTCATCCTTTCGCACTTCTCCAAAGGCGAACTATCTAAGCTTATGGCTTCGTTTCGCCATACGGGCTGGTATGCAAGAGAGGCTCTGTCCGGCTCCTTGGGGGCACTGCAATATAACTCACCGCCTCCCCTAACATGAGACATGGGTCGTGACAACTTGCCTCCTATCCTCCCTTACACCCTCTGACTGCTGTCTCCTTTGCTGTTGCTGATCCCGCCACTAGACAGACGGACGTGGGCTCTGTGCGCCCCCATCCTATTGGCACTCTGACACTCTGCTGTTATTTTGATGTACAGATATCGAATGATGAGCTGCTACGCGATTCCTGGAAAAGGACTGACACAGTTATAATTGCATCAGCTGCTTGTGTTGAGACCGACCATCCAGTATTGGTTTTAGTTTAATTAAATTTTTTTTATTTAATCTCTGCTTTAAACACCTTGTCCTTTTTAATGTACTTGGTTTAACTATACTCGTTGACCATCACTGCATAAATACGACCTAGGCTGTATCATTGTATTTACTGTTTTTTGTTTCTTTATATTGTGCTCAGAAATCTTTAATGAAATATGTTTAAAAAAAACATCCAATAAGTGGCGCTGCAGAGTCCTAGCTCATTTCATGAGCCATTTTGAATATATCTAAATGTTGGTGGAGCAATTCAAGTGTATAAGTCTCCACACACCTATTTGGTGCCTCTCCCTAACACCCCTTTCAAGTAACAGGTGATGTCAAAGACGTGCTTCTTGGCAGACCCTGCAGCATATCCATAGGCTTTACAAGCTCTAGTGTCTGAGCCCAACATTATGAAACATAGTACCCTGCCGCAAAGAATGAAGTAGCAACAGGCAAACAAAACATTGACATGGACAAAAGGTGATTGCTAATCATTATCTCTCACCTGATAATTTAACATTAGTCTGTATCAGATTTTTTTTTTCCTCTTAAAGGAGTTGTCTCCCTTCAGAGTTTCAGAGAATGCATGAATGAAATACTCTGTCACTTCCTGGTTCAGACTGACTCATTTGCATACAGCTCCATGCTTGTACAGCTCTGTGCTCAGTTGTGCTTTCAGCTGCTAATTAGATCAGATTAGCTTCTCAAACTACTAACAGGACAACTTATCTGATCCCCAAAACAAAAGCCCTAATTACAGTTCTGTTTATTTTACATAAATCAAGCTTTTTACTGCTGAACAGCACAGGACACTGCTGCAACCTGTGTGATGACATCACTCACTGTTATCTCATTGAACAAACAGCAGGGGGAGAATTGTTTACAAGTCCATTACTAAGGGAACTGAAATAGCCAGGGAGGTCATAAATTCACTTGTATCTCCTTAGGAAAAACAGAGGAACAAAGCAATATATTTGGAAAATGTCTTTATTTTGTGTTCCCTACAATTTGAAAGCTATTCTTTGTAGCAAGACAACCCCTTTAAGCTTAAAAGTGGCCGTAAAGCCCATAAAGAACTACAGGCAGTCCCCGCCGTACACTGTTTTGACTTGCATCTGTCCCTTATTTACAAACGGAGACTTATTGGGCATGCTGGCACTTGTAGTTCCATGTTCCACAGCAGATAGTAGCTATGGAATAAGTTCCAGCATGTCACAGCAGCACATGAAGTGAAATCTTCTTAATGGGCACAGACGGCAAAACAAATATAAAAACCTTTCCCTGTACTATCCAAAAAAAACAAAAAAACTTTTGTGCTGGAGTTGTATTTAATAAATTTACCTGTTCTGACTTAAACACAAAATCAACTACAGAACAAACCTACAGTCCCTATTCCATTTATAACCTGTGGTCTGCCTGTATTTTATACTATGAAAGCAATGAACCACTTTGTATAATTTGGCATCAGTTTTTCTCATATCTGAGGAGTTTTAGCCCACTCATCTTTGCTGAACTGATTTTCTTCATTCAGGCTGTGCTGAACATTTAAGGTCTATTCCTGGTTTTGACTTTAAAAACTGCATCTAAAAAGCTGAATGTGTTAAAGCAACCTAACAATCATAGGTTTTCATGCTTAAAGGGCTTTTTTCAGTTCCTTTTGCACCATTTGTAATGTGTTCAAGTTGGAATTATGACTAGTCCAATCCAAAACTATACTTTTTCAATAAATTCTATAAGTTAAGCAAATAACCTGTAGTGGAGACTTTGGGCGACATGTATGAACGGGGCTGCGCCAGTTTTCTGGTGTACTTTGAGCCAAAAAGAAACTATGAACGGGTGCACTCCAGACTTTGGTGCGATAAGTACATTTTTATAATTCTTTGACACCAAATAAGAAAAGCCACACCCAGGTCAAGGTGGGGCCTGAGCCAGACTTGTGGTATTGGTCCCTTAGACATGCATTGTCAGCTGCACGTATTCGCCGCTAACAATTGACATGCCGCTCCCCCCCCCCTCCCCCTCGTGCATACAATACAATTGCAGGGGGACAACGTGTAATCCATAGCTCTGAGAGCTATCAATTATCTTAATTGCGCCGGGCATTTTGCCGCGTATTAAGCACAATATGCAGCAAAATAGCAAAATATGCGTGAAATTACGTTTGAAATTAAGCCGTGTGAACATAACCTAACAAATTTATGAAAAATAAATACAAATCCCCATAAATTGCCAATCGCCGTATAAGGTAAATGACAGGAAGACCACTGAAAAAGATCATGTAAAAAGTTAAATATACACATCTATATATTGTACCTGAAGCAAAAATGTAAATATCATTACAATTTATCACTATTTTAAGGCAGCTTAAAAAAATTTAAAGAATTTGGAAGTAACCAAAATAAGAGCTAAATGGTCCCCATGGGTCACTTCCAAGTTGTAATATATTTGTATGAAAATTTTGACAGCATTAAGTGCTATTTTTTTTTTTTTTAGTAAAATAAGATACCAGCATGGAACCCAGCAGACGCCATTATAGGCCCTTTGGGTGCCATTGGTGACCATTGTATGACTTGAGTTCTGTTTTTCTGCTGCTATAACAGAACAGTAAATCAGAATGCAAATGTGAACATTAGCCTTTTCCAATTGATCCCTTGGTATCAATTTAATACAGTCTTATGCCCTCTAGAAGAAGAAAAGTGTGTTAAATGTATACGTTTTCAAATCTTTTTAACATGGCAGCCTGTTAGTAACGGATGGCCGATGGTTATCATCTGTCAGAGGCATCTGTCAGTGTTGCAGGACACTAATGTATACATTAAATGTATCCTTCCTTCTTCGTTGACAGCGTCTGTCAGATGTACACTTCTTTAATGTTTGAAAATCTCGCACCACACATCTTGGTTTATGTTGAGTTTAGAGAGGGTCTCGTCTGTATCTAGACTTGCTTTTTGTGTTCTGAATTACAGTCATTTGGAGATAATGTCTCACTGATTTTATGGACTTCCGAATAATGAAGATATCTGAGCCATAGTAGAGAGCAATAGGGTCTATGGGCTTATTGACCAGTTTGAGAAACAAAAGCTTTGGATTTCTAATGGTTATTGAATGTCTTGTCAATCCTTCGTACGGTGCCTGGGAACGATGAGGTGGTGAAGTTCTTATAAGGATACGTTGTAGGCTTTGTGAATTATCTGAATTCTTTGTGCAATTATTCATTGAGTTCTAGTTTGGTGATAATCTGACTTGACCAAGCTAATTTTGGTAAAATATTGGCACCACTAAGAATTACTTGATACATAAATCTGATGGAAGCACAAGTGTGTATTACAGGCAGTCCTCGACTTAAACCATTCCGACTTACATCTGTCCTCTAATTACAAACGGAGACTTATGAGGCGTGCTGGCACTTTTCATTCCACAGCTACTATCTGCTGTGGAACATGGCACTACAAGTTCCAGCATGCCACAGCAGGACATGAGGTGAAAACGAGGTAAAATCTTAACAGGGGCACAGACTGCAAAAAAAGTGTAAAAACCCTTCCCTGCAGTATCCAAAACTAAAAAAAAATTGTGCTGAAGTTACATGTAATAAATATACCTGTTCCATCTTACATACATATTCAACTTAAGAACAAACCTACAGTCCCTATCCAGTTTGTTACCCGGGGACTGTCTGTATTTATATTTATTATATATGTGTATATTTAATATCAATGTATAATGTGGCAGATATGTTGGAGGTGAAGGGAAGTCATAAACATTGTGGATGTAGCAATATGTGGTCTTGAAGCTTCCTTTGGTATATACATCAGCCACCCATGGTGGATATTTTTACTATAAATTTGACAGTTTTTTTTTTTTTCAACATTTGGTTATTACCTATACTGGAGTTTTAAGCTGGCCATATTCCTTAAATATCTTATATCTGAACAAGTTGGACACTTCTGGCAGAGGCTTGAGAACAGAAGGATCCAACATATTTAAATCCAGTTTTGACACCCCCATATTTATTAGATCATTGGCTGGTCCTGCTTAAAACATTGAGTTTGTTAGGCTATGTTCACACGGGCACACTTTGGCGCGCATCTCGCGTCGTAGTTGCGCTCTAATACGAGCGAGATGTGCGCCGAAATTATGGTGATCCATAGCTCTCATAGCTATATCAATTACTTGCGGTGAATACGCGCTGTGAGTAATGTATGTCAATGGGGCTGGCGGGCTTCCAGGTAATACGGAGATCCGGTTCTTCTGTGTCCAGACCTTGTCCATCCCTGCTCACTCTGTCTAGGCTCTGGCGGGCCACATAAAAAGATATGGAGGGACGGATTTTTCCCGTGAACCTTGAGTTTGACGCGTGATCTAGTGGGTTTGACCATTCCTGTTCAGTTCTCTATAATGTGCAGAAAATTTCTGCCTTTGTTGAGTTGACAAACCATAGATGAGGCTTTTGAAAATAAAATACATTTTATTTTTAGCGAAAATCGTGTTTTCATTCTATTCAGGTTCAGGGAGCAGTAAAGGTAAAACCTTTGCCAAGCAACTATTAATACCGCACCCTCTATTTTCCCAAATATTCTTGCACAGAAGTCTGTGATGTGTAAATGTTTTATTAATGTGATCAATTTGAATGAAGAACATGGGTAATCTCTCTCCAGTTAGTTCATGTGCATTTGTATAAATGATTTGGTAATTGGGCGAATCTTTTGAAGTGTAACAAGAAGTCGTGTATTAGTCACACGGTGACAACTCTTTTTAAGTCAGACCTACCGGGTAATAGATTGTTCCCTTTTTAAAATTTTATGTTTCCGTTTTAATAGGATAATTCTTGTGCCTAAATCATTCTGCTTTATGTATATTTTATTGAATTTTATTTACTTAGCATATGAATGAGTCTGTATGGTCTCCGCTTAGTTGGAATGTTAATGTTTAATGGATTTAAATATATTAATTTTTGGAACCATAGCTAGAAAGAGGAGCAAGATTTTGAAAGGTTATGGACTCTTGAGCAGAAGTTTTTTTTTTAATTGTATGTATTTTATTAAATAAAAGGTAATTAAAAGTTATGGACAGTTTTTTTTTCTGCAGCTGGCGTGTCTTACGGTATAAGGGCGAGCTGAGAGCCATGAGCGCACCACTGTCTTCACCTCTTCATCAGATGTGAATCTTTGGCATTGTAGGGCTTCTTTTAGAGGACTAAACAGACGGTCCAATAGGGCAACATCCAGACTATAGGGAGAATGCTTTAACACCTCAGAACAAAGGTGTTGGTGGGTGTCAATAGTATGGGCAGCATTTTGCAGACGTGCAATGTCATACAGCAACCTTGGAGATCACTCCTCTCTTTTAGTGCTGACACTTGTGCAACCTTACTTTACCGTCTCTATCCATTCATAAACACTTATTAGAGACAAAACACTGGGGCAGATTTATCAAGGTAGTTGCGCCAAAATTCCGGCTCAACTTGCACCAAAAAACAGCTTTTCACTACTTTTACTGTGTGTATTAGACAGTTTCAGACGCTTCTGTGCCTCGTCCGATAAACGGGGCGTGGCTTCGTAAAAGGGTGTGGTTTCGTGGACAGGGTCGTGGCTTAAATGCAACCAAAAATGCGACAATTTTGTCGCAGTTTCTGCCGTGAAAGTAAGCCAACTTAATTGTGGTACAGAGTTAGACTAGACAGTTCTAACCTGCACCAGATATATCAACACTGATAAATTGTGGCGCATTATAAGACTGTCTAGTCTAAGTTTACACTGTCTAAAAGTAAGACACTAGTGATAAATCTGCCCCATTTTCTCCATACTGTACAAGTAGTCAGTAAACATTGGCACCACTGGAGTGCCGATAATTTTTGGAAAAAAATGAAAAATATCTAACCTGTTCCAAGCAGGAAGCACGAAAATGAGTCCGAAGGTCTGTGCAAAAAAAAAAAAAAATTGGCTTCCCATAAAATGAAACAAATATTTGTACATCCAATCTTAAAACTCTGGAGTGCAACAAATGGGTATGTGTTTCAGTTGTTGGCACCCTTAATCATACCTGTGCTTACCAAAGCTATTCAGGGCACTATTGTCTGAAACACATAACCATTTGTTGTACTCCTAGGGCACAGGTGTCAAACTGCCGGCCCTCCAGCTGTTGGGAAACTACAATTCCCATCATGCATTTGTATAATTTATAACAGTGTGCATGATGGAAGTTGTAGTTTCCCAACAGCTGGAGGGCCGGCAGTTTGACACCCCTGTCCTAGGGCCACATGTATGGAAACTGTCTAGGTCTAAAATTCACTTTGTTGCCTATAGCAACCAATCAGAGCGCCCCTCTCATTTTTCCAGAACACTATATGAAATGAAAGGGGCTCTCTAGTTGCTATAGGCAACAAAGTGAGTTTTAGACCTAGACAGTTTTCATACATGTGGCCCCTAGTTTGTATGCTGATACACCATCAATATTTTTTTTTAATTTTAAGAGAAGCTTGATTATTTCCTGTTATTTTTACAGATTTTTTACTTTTGTCTTCAAATAATATAGGATGTTAAATGCCACTCAATGCCCATTGACTGGATGAGCTTCGTTTCCTAGTCTGCAGCCCCTCTCTATGCTTTCCTACAATAAGATGTGAGCTTAGATGTGTGTTCAGGATAATAGAGTAGAGGAGCTTGAACTTAAGCCATGGCTTAGCTTGTCTGATAAAGAAGCATTGAATGGCATCTTGTGTTGTATTGTAGGACGTAACTGCACAAAAGAAACTGCCTTTAATTTTTAATTGAGACCAATAGCAAATATGTTTAATCAAATATATTTAAATCCAATTATTTAATTCAATATATACAATCTAATTAAGAAACGTTTAAGAAGTCAATATCCTTTAAATAATGCAAACAATAGAGGACAACAAAATGGGACATCGTGGTAAAGAAACAAACTGCCTAAATTGAGCACCAGGTAGCCGTGCAATAATTCATAGGCTCTACTGTTGCAGTGCTCTCAAACGGCAGCCCTCCAGCTGTTGGGAAACTACAACTCCCATCATGGCCACAGATAAAGATTATAGAAATACATGAAGGGAGTTAGTTTCCCAACAGCTGGAGGGCCGCAGTGAGAGACCACTGGTTTAAGGAGTGGGAGCATCTTAACGAAAATTAACCATGAGAGCCTTTGAACCCAAAGTGTAAAGGTTAATTTAGGCCATTTAATCATTTCCATATTGAAACCACATAGCTACAAAATATAGATGCAATATGGGTAAAGGGGAAAAGTAGGTGCTGGAAATTCTTGAACCTTGCTATAAAGAGCCCATCTGGGGATTAACCATTGGCATAGATACGATAGGTAAGTTGGCATTTTTCAGGATGGGGTATTGAATGTGAGAAATGAGTTCAAAAGATTTTTGACCTTCAGAGTAAAGCAATGCTAGGGGGGAGAGGGTTTACCTTGTGGGAGTGCCAACCGGTGCAGACAGCCTTACATGCCATGCTATGCTTCCTGGGAAAATAAGTAAATTAGCTCTCTCCAGAGGGATATAAGCGGTTTTGCAGGAAGGCTACGTCTAACGGGCGGCAGCATAGAGTTGGCTTTCTACCGTTTGAAAGATGCCTTATTATCATAAAATAAAACACAAACCTTGCAAATAATTTGAGTCATTTTCAAATTAGCATTACAGTGACTTATGTGAAAGACTCTAAAAATGTAAACTTGGCAATAATATTCTTTACTCATTTTAGGATTTAAATACAGCTTTAGGATGTATTGAGTCAGCATAGCTGCAGACCATTACAAGGTAGCCTTAGGATTTCAAGTGTTTAGAGTGATTTGCCTAAACTGGACAAGAGCAAAACAGTAATGAGCAGTCTGCGATCAGGAGGGAATTATCTCCTGTGTTCTCTGCAGGCAAGATTTTATTGTGTTCTTTTGTTTCGGTTTAGTGTTTCTCTAACTAGTTAGTCTATATAGCAAACTTTTGTACCATTTTAAATGCTATTTTGGATTTTGCTGGAAAAGAGAACGTGATGTACTGATCAGCACTGCAGGCTAGGCAAGGCATTAGCTTTGTCAAGGAAATAAACTCTATGGGGGTAAAGAGCACCATAAAGTTGTAAGGAGAGCTATAGGCCGTGCAATGCTGTCTGGGAAATCAAATATGCAAATAGGCTCTAGGGAAAAGAGAAGTCTCCGTTGCCACCTATTGGATGTAAATTGGCATGACTTTCTGCCCTGACGGCTCGCTTTTGTAAGGAATGGGCATGTGCAGGAATGAGAGAGTTTGTAGACAGAAGAAGCTGAAGAATCAAACATAAGGGTAAGTTCACACGTTGGGTTTTTCAGACCTGGAGTCTGAGACAGAAATTCAAGGCAAAAACTGATTTACATAGTTAGAACGGTTGAAAAAAGACCGTTCAAGTTCAACCAAGGGTGGGTAAAATGTGGGTGAAGGGAGGGAGACAAGGACATTAAGCCCAGCCTCCCCACTGGTTAATGCCCTGAAACTCACAAAGCAAGAATCAATCTGCTCCAGTGGAGACCCCATTTCTGACCACTGAACAGTCACCAGCCAGGATCCAGAATTTTACATGGCTACATACACATTAATATTCTTTAGTTCCAGTAGGTTATCTAAGCCTTTCTTGAAATTCTCTACTGTTCCTGCTGTGACCAGCTCCTCAGGCGGCTATTCCACAGATTCACAGTTCTTACAGTGAAGAACGCCATTCTCCTCTGGAGATTGAATCCTTTTTTCTCCAGCCGAAGGGAATGTCCCCTTGTCTTTTGAGGGGGCTTTACTTGAAATAATTTTTCCCCATACTTTGTGTAGGGACCATTTATATATTTGTATAAATTAATCATGTCACCTCCATTCCCCTTATAAGTTTGGTTGCTCGTCTTTGTACTCTCTAGCCCCATTACATCTCTTCTATAAACTGGGGCCCAGAACTGAACAACATATTCCAAGTGAGGTCGCACCAATGCTTTGTACAGTGGTAAATTACATCCTTGTCCCGCGAGTCCAGGCCTTTTTTAATACGAGTTTTTATTTTTATTTTGCAAAGTAAGTTTTCAACTTCAGTGAAGGTAACCCAAGTCAAGCCTGTCGAAGCAGAAACAGAGGCGTATCTGCTTCAAACAATAGACATATCCATTTTTTTTTCATCCCACAGATATGACGGACGGATTGCGTATGAATTTTAACGGATGTGGAATCCACGTGTGAACTTACCCTTACAACTAAAGCACACAGCTATCGCCATTGTTGCAATAACCAAATCACCAGCTCATATGACAGTACTAATGAACATTACCAGCTATAATAGAGACAAGTGAACCTTAAGCTATTTTGATAAACTTTTATAATGGCACAATATTTTTTTTTTCTTAATTTTTCTAACTTGTTGGATTATTGGGTAACTTTTGTTTTTCCTGGAACTTGCTTGTGAAGAAACAAAGTCTTCAGCTTTTTTCACTGTCGTGCTAATACAAAACAATATCAGCAGCTGTCTACAAGCACTAAAAAAGTCAAAGGGAATATAGGAAGTTTCTTCAAAAAGCGTTTCTACTACTTTAGAATTCATGAAAATTGAGGTTCTTAGTGTACTTTTTTGATCAAAGCTATAAATGCCCATCTACTTGGACAAGGCGACCACAGTCCAGATGGGGACCTACTCTATCATGTTACCTCTCTTGGGGTGACATGTATGAACGGGCTTTTCGCCTGTTTTCAGGCGTATAGTGCGCCTCACTGTGCCAGCTCCGCTGTCGGACGTACTAATGCGATGTTAGGCGCAAGCTTCGCCACTTTGTAATGCGCCTAACATGAGGGGGCGTTCTGGGGCGGGGCGCACCAGATTCAAAAACTCCACATGTATGAATGCCGGTCGGCAAAGTGAGGCGCATTAGAGCTCCGACAGGCAGACCTCGTTCAATGTGGTCTACCTGAGCCGGAGGAGGCGAAGTGGAGCTAGAACTTATTTTAATGGGGCAAGATGTGCTCTAGATCTACAGTTACAACAGTACAAGAATAAAAATGATTTGTCAATAAAATTAATCAATAAAGATAAATATCCAAGTTGTATAAAAAAGATTTCAATGTATTGAAAAAGTTGATCCTTTAAAATTAATGGAAATATATATATCTCCAAAGAAAGAAATATCAGCTAAAAATGGCTTAAAAAATTCCGCAAAACTTAATCTAATTTTACATTACATAAGCCACTGATGTTGTACTGATTTTTTTTCTATTTTAATACCAACAATTTCAGATTTTTTTTTGCTGTTTTCACCTTTTATTCTATTTAGTATATACACCAAGAGCCAGCACAGCACAGGTATTGCTGAGACCTGTGGTCCTCCAAGCAGGATTTCTATTCACGGACATGCTTAATGATTTATCTCAGATTTGCAGCCTGTCTATAAACTTAATACATGTTAGGCGCAGTACTTATGCGCTTAAAGGGGTTGTCTCACTACATCGATTCATCTTAACTCAGTCCTGTTTCCTTGGTTTCATTTTGAATTCAGGGGCGTGTTTACTGGCTTCTACTAAGCTGCAGTAGAAGCCAGGTCTGTAGCTATAGCGACCTGAGAAGCTGATGCAGTCCATACAAGAGGGGATATCTAGGAATAAGAAGGACAGTGTTAATGGACACATATTGCAAAGTGACCTGGTTTTGAAAGATCTTTAACATAAAAAGAAATCCTTGGAGTGAGACAACCCCTTTAAGTTCCGCAATGCGCCTCACACACAGGCGAGGCGCGGGGGACTTTACACCGCATTTATGAGCGCACTAAGGACGCGGCCATACATCAGACGCAGTTTTAGTGGAAAAAAAAAACGTGAAAACTGACACCTCGACACGCCGATCTTCATACATGTCACCCTTGGTATCAATTCATATCTCCATGTTTTCAGGGAGAGAAGTTCCCATAATCTGCTTTGGTTAAAACAGTCTGTATAGATGGGCGTGGTGCACAACCAAAATGGGGGCTAGCCACTCGACCTTGCTGGGGTAGGGGGGCATTTACAGTTTTGTCCAAAAATGTACATTAAGAACCTCAAAATTTTCATGTATTCTCAACTAGTAGAAATGCGTTTTGAAAAAATTCCTATGTCCCATTTGACTGTTTTTTTTTGTTAGTGCTTGTAGAGTGCTGCTGATATTGTTTGTATTGCTATTTTCTGCCATGCCAGCATGCACTTATACTCATTTTTTTTTTAATTACCTTGTATGTGCTGACTAACTTGTTTTTTAGACTGTTTGCATGAGGGAGTGGTTAGCCCCCATTTTGTTTTTTTACTCTGCCCATCTATACATAGACTGTTCTTAACCAAAGCAAGCTATAGCTGGGATCTTCTCTCCCTGAAAACATGAAGGTCCGAACAGACACCAAGAGAGGTAACATGTTAGAGTAGATTCCCATCTGTATTGAGGTCACCTTGTCGTGGTAGACGGGCATTTACAGTTTTGATTAAAAATGTACACTTAGGGGGACATGAAAACTGTCTTGGTCTAAGACTTTTTCAGGGCACTATATGAAATGAAAGGGGCGCTCTGATTGATTTGGGCAACAAAGAAAGTCTTAGACCAAGACCGTTTTCTTATATGTGGCCCTAAGAACTTCAAAATTTTGATGTATTCTAAAGTAGCAGAAATACTTTTTGAAAAAATTCCTATATTCCCTTTGTTTTTAGTGCTCATAGAGTGCTGCTAATATTGTTTGCATTGCTTTTCGCTGCCACACAGCGTGCACCTTTACTCCATTTTTTTTTTTTTAAATTGCCTTGCATGTGCTGACCAACTTTTTGCTTTTTTCACTGTAGTTGCATGAGCAGGTTAATGCTACGCTAATACATTAGACAGCAGAGTGTTCGCTTCATTCCTCCTGGGCTTGCTGAGTTCTCTATCGCTGTTCTACTCACATCACTTCTCAGCAAACACTGACAAAGCTAGTGTCACTGCTTGCCAAGTTTACTGCCAAATGTCCCCAGCTAGGGCCATTAGTAACTCCTGAGTAGCTAATGACTCCGAAGGTCTTTAAATTATTCTTGGAGCCATAGCAGAGTGTAAAATATTTAGGTTCTTTCGCCCCTTCTCGTAAGCAATGTGAAAGTTAATGTTTTATTGAATATATGGAATATGTGGAGGTTTTGTTTCCAGCTTCTTCTTGCCTGCCAGTGTAGTGTACCTGACTGGCATACAATATACTGTATATTTTATTTTGTTATTGTGTGTACTTCTTCCAGAGCAACACTTTCTAGTCGAAAATAAAAAAAGAAAAAGCTATGTTAATAGGACCAGTCATAAAACACTTGTCATGGGACCTTGGTCTAAGAAGTAAATCATTCTTAGGCCTCGTTCACACGGCTTATTTCTCCGCGGATTGGCGCCGTACTCCGCGCCGGATTTGCGCTGCAGTACGGCGCCAATCCGTCGGAGCAATTACGGTAATCCACTGCTCTCATAGAGAACATGGATTCCGTCGCCCTCCCCGCATCGGAATCCGCGCGTGGAGAAAGTGACATGAACATTATTTACGGCGTGTACGCGCCGTAAACAATGCATTGTCTATGGGGCCCGCGCTCCGGCCCCGCCCCTTATTCACGCTGGATTTGTGAGCGCACAAATCCGTCGTGAATAAGCCGTGTGAACACGGCCTTAAAGGGATTATCCGGGATTTTAAAGATTTTATAGAACACTTTAAACAGCATTTATATTGAAAAGCAAAGAGATTCCACTACCTTAATGTGTTTCTTTTCTTTTGCCTCCTTATTCATCTATTATAAGATCTACTTTTTGCAGTGAAACATCCTGCTTCTGGGACTGACAGTTCTCCAGCATCTCTTTCCTACAAGTCCCAGACTGCATGGCAATGTAGAACTTCCCTTCACAGTTTTCACTCCTAGACATTGTGCTGACTTTGGTGTGTGATCTCCCCAGCTCTGCTGTACTTGCTGTCATAATGATAGCTAGTACTCATGAGTCACTGTGTAATCTCTGTAGAACTGCAGTCAACCCCCCCCCCCCCCCTCCCAGCGCTGAATTGCTGTCCTCTGCCCCTATTACGAAGTTCAGCTAGCAGGACTCAAAGATAAACAAATGTAATTACCTCTGTTCACTGGAAAACTACAGGCTGGCAAGAGTGAATACAGCCGGATCATTCTCTGCTCAGGTCACACCCACTACAGGGGGTGCTTATGAGCTGAGCCTGGTTTCGAAGCAAACCCATTGAGCAATGACACAACGTTCATTGAGGCCATTTGAACAATGAACATCACCTGGTTTTCAGGAGGTAGAGGTTAAGGAAAGACTTGGCTCTTTGCTTGGTTCAGCACAACAGGACAGGTAAATAATAATTTATAAGTATTAATTACAAAGTCCTGGAGAACCGCTTTAAGGTAAGCACGGGTCTTGATGGCTGGACCCCATTGATTCTTTTTTGACTTTTCATTGACCCTTTAATTTAAAAATCCCTTTCACAAAAGGCGTTCTGGTACATCACTTTAGCCACATTCACATGCCAGATTTGATACTTAAGCACACTTTACCGCAAATCTGATGGCAATTTTCATCCCATGCATGCGGCTTTTGCTATCCCGTTTGCATGCATTGGAAAATTTTGGCACAGGTTTTTAGAGGTGTTGCATCAACAATCAGCAGTGTCAGTTGGTTTTATGTTGCTTATTTCTGCAGGTTTCGCACAGGAAATCTAAGGATTAACCCTGTTTGCTAATGGAACCAATCCTTATGTGGATCTGTGGTAGTGCAAACTGCAATCCACAGCACTTCCGTTGCATGCATGGGTAGGCTTTGGATTCCTACCAAGAAAGTCAAGTTTACGTGCATTACATAGTCAATTTAATAGACAACTGGTGATGTTTTGAAGTAGTAAACAGAACATTTGTGTCAATGAACAATGCATCTGTAGATGCACACAATGTGTTTTTTGCATTGCATTTTTTTTTCTGGTATGCAGTTAGCGGTCTATGTGAAATAAGGAGCATTGCCATACCTCAGACATGCATTGCTTATAAGATAGCAGGACATTTTAATTTAACATCTTCAGAATCAAATGATCTACTCAAGTTTTACAAAACATAAATGGTGGGTTAAGACAGGTGTTTATAAAAGGAGTATTCAATTCTGCCATTTTAGTCTCTCTTAAGGCGTACATCTGATTATAAAAAAAAAAAAACTTAGTACAAGCAAAAGTAAGAACCTCTGTAACATACATTACAGAAAAGTACATCTTTCGTCACCTATGAGCCTCATTTTCCTCCCGTTTCTTCCTCCTCCTACATTCTTAACTGTTCGTCTACTCATAAATCACTAATAGAATCGTGCAGGGAAGAGGGGATCCAGCTTCACAGAGAGATCATGTTAGAGATGCCCATAGAAGTCTTTTGGGAGGGATGGGGGGAGGAGAGGTAGAAAGACTCACAGAGATGCAGCTGGCTGTATAGGGAGTGTTTTATCTCACTTCAGTGCTGGAGTTATAGCTACACTACTCACTGATGCTTAATGTCCTACGTGCTGCTGCCTGTGTCTGTGAGGGTTTCTTATGTTCACTTTCAGCCCCTCCACTCTATATTGACTTCTATGGGCAGCTATAACCTCCGCTCTCGGTGAAGCTTGTAATCCTGTCCTCAAAAAAGACAGATTCTCTAATTTGTAACAGTTAAGATTGCAGTAAGGGGTGAAAAGAAGGCTAACAAAGAATTAAACTTTTTTTTTAACATATGTTACAGAGTTTATTATTTTTGCTTGTACACTATTATTGGTTTATGGGAAGTTGTCATCATTGGAGATAATCTTTAAAGTTTTGTTCACAAGAGGATATTGTGGCTCTAAGTTAGTTTAGCACTAAAATTTGGATTAAATTCCATCCAGGTAATTCAAGAATACCTTCACTATTCTTTAATGGAGGGTTCACATAAAACATAATATATCCGTCTGAAGAGAAAGCCTTCGCTTCATTTCAGAAATTCTGTAGCAGTAATTCTAGAGTTTTTCTCTAACTCTAGAAACAAACTTCTCTGTTATCTAAGGGAATTGAAAAATAAGCTGAAACCAGAAACTCGAGTTGTAATGTTAGAGTGTAGTTGCCACAGTGGTGATAAGAAGATTTAGTTTTAGTACTGGCTCCAGAATATTATTACTTTGTAGAAAAGGCTTTTTGAAGTTATTTAATTTGTAAGATGTCTACATGGTGAAAAATGCTTTAACAATAAGCTGGTCACCAAAGTGTCCCTCTAAACTGCTCTTCAGCGCCACCACTGGAGAAATAAAGTATTACACCACATGAATTTAAAGGGAATGTTGCAATTTTTTTTAATTTTTTTTTTTTTTTACTTATTAAATCCAAGACCCTGATCCATATTCTCTTCCTCTCAGTCGTTCTTATTTCCTGATTTGTAGATTTCTCTATTCGGCCCATATATATGATTGTGGGGAAGACATTCTTGCTCGAACTGCTTTAACAGCAGTCAGAGAGATGCTTTACAGCAGCTTCATGCACATAGGATTCTTAAGACCGTTTCTGTCCCATAGACGTCTATAGGATAGTTTTCACTGTGAAGGGAGGGGAGAGGGGGAGCTGTGACATCTCCTCTTGTGACTGGTGGGTTCTGTGTTATCTGTACACAATGGTGTCTCCTTTCAGCTTGACCCTGCTTTGACTGATGAGCAGACACTGAAAAGCTCTCTAAACAGAGCAGGAAGTATCAGACGATTATTAGGCTTAGTGGCCAAAGTGAGAACTGCAGGACTTAAGAATTATTAAAAAAAAATATTGAAAGTGATATGGAAAATTAAAAAAACATAACCAAAAATTCCTACAAAATGTGTTTAACATAAAAATGTGAGTTAAACAAGAAGTCCTTTTTTGATACATTCCCTTAAAAGGGAACCTCTCAGGTGCAAAGAGGACGCGATAGAGGAGGAGAAGCTGAGCTTTGTAACATAAAGGTTTATTTGATGCTGAATTTCTAGCTAAAAAGAAAATCTAAGAAATGAATCTGAAAGTACTGCTTACCCCACCCACATATAGTGATTAACAATTTGCTCTGTGCACACACTAATTCAGGGAAAGCTTTCAATCACTGTATGTGGGTGGGGTACGCAGGACTTCCACTGTCTTGTAAGGAGTTCTATCAGGATTTTCTCTGCTTTTTCCTCAGAAATCCTGCTCCAAATTATACAGATCTACAGTATATATCCCCAATCTCAACTCCTGTCATATAACCCTATATATCACAGAGCCCAGCTCCTCTCCTCTATCATAGAACCTTCTATATCGCAGAGCTCAGCTCCTCGCCTCTATCATATAACCCTATATATCACAGAGCTCCTCTATTATATAACCATATATATCACAGAGCTCAGCTTCTCTCAATCCTTTGTGAAGCTTTTCAGTATTAAATAATTGTGATGTTTCAACTAGCGTGAGGTAAGAAGAGAAATGATTTGCAGGCAACATTTACACAGACTCATGGTATATAGCATGGCAAGAGACTTTAATACAAATCCCACAGGGGTCACCGATTCCTTTTTTGATACCTGTATACAGTACTTTTAGGTCACCTTTGTTATTTGTCAGAGTATACCTTACTTGTCATACTGTAATCTCATCTACATTCTTTTATATAACTGTTGCATAAGTTGTAAAACCGTAATTCAGAAAATATATATGATGTATGCAGAAGTTGTATGCAACTTTTTATAGCTACCAGATAGCACATTTGTTGACCCCTGGAAACTAAATTTGGCTAGTTATGCAGTGCTATGGGAACAAGCTAAATAAATTTGCATAACTTGCAAGGTTTTATACTTAGGAGTTTGAAGTATGCTTTGTGACTACTCCTTTTGTAGCTAAAAGTATGTTCACACGGCGTAATTGCGTTGTGCATTTAGCCGTGTATTTGCTCTCTCTCCCCCCTCTCTCTTGACCCCTTCTCTTGCCCCCTTCTCTTGCCCCCTTCTCTTGCCCCTTCTCTCTTCCCCCCCTTTCTCTCTTCCCCCCCTTTCTCTCTTGCCCCCTCCTCTCTCTTCCCCCTTTCTCTCTTCCCCCTTTCTCTCTTCCCCCTTTCTCTCTCCCCCCCTCTTCCCCCTTTCTCTCTTCCCCCTTTCTCTCTTCCCCCTTTCTCTCTTCCCCCTTTCTCTCTTCCCCCTTTCTCTCTTGCCCCCTTCTCTCTTGCCCCCTTCTCTCTTGCCCCTTCCCCTCTTGCCCTTCTCCTCTTTGCCCCTTCTCTCTTGCCCCGCTCCCCATTGCCCCCTTCTCTCTTGCCCCCTTCTTCTCCTTGCCCCTTCTTCTCCCCTGCGCCCCCCCTCTCTCGTGGTGTGTATGTATATATATATTTTATTATATATATATATATATATATATATATATATACACACACACAAATAAAAGGAAAAAAGAAACTTCAATCGGATAAGTGCACTGAGAAAAAAGCCACATTTTTTTTTTTTTCTGCAGGGATTTGAAGCTAGGACCCCATACTGAAAGGCAGAAGTGCTGAACACTCAGCTACATTGTAGCTACTCACAGCTCTTTAGATAAACCGACCTTTGAGTGAGCACATGATATGTGGTTTAAACAAATCATTCACACCTTCTTTTGAATACACTGAGAGCCAAAGCAGGACAAATCAGGCATGAAATGCCTTTGTGGTAAAACCTCTTTATATCCAGGTCTGACCGACCACAGGTGGAATTGATAGTGTTATATATTAGTTCTGTTCATTGCTGACACAGGTTCACTTATAGTCATAATATGGGTGCAGAAATACACCTGCATTACACTTACTTTAAACTGGCCTTAGACTGTATGGAAGACTCGTTTTACACGAAAAAAATAATGATTTGCTCTTGGTAGATAACAGGGTTATTAGGTTTATGGTCTCTTTAGAATGTCTCAGCAGAAAGCATTTACAGACTTTAATAATGTCAAGTGAAAACTTTTATAACATTTTTCCTAAAATAAAGTCAATATTTTCCCCAGGGGTTTTATGATTGAAGTAATATTTAGCCTGATTAGTTGGTGTAATATTCTTTTGCTTTCCATCATTCTTTGGTTAAAAAAAAAAAAATCCAATAAATGCTGAAATTAAACAAAGTAAGGGCTTAGTTGATTTTATCATGGCATCGACTTGATCTTTCTGCCAAAGGAAAGGTCTCTAAAATGTAATAACTGCATTGAATAATAATCGTATTTAAAATCTTAATTGTTCTAACACAAATTCTTTCTGATTTTATGTAGCTTTAAAAAAACCTGGAAACATTTTGTAGTCACTTGTTTCCCTGTGAAAGCAAGGGATAATCTAGAATATTCCAAAACCAAAAGACTGAGTAGAGCTTAAAGAGATTTTCTGGGATGTAATGGGAATCTATCTCTTTATTATAACTGATAAATAGTTGTTTTATATATACAAAAGGAAAAATTGGTACACATTGCATGAAACAGATGTATCCTATTTATGCAGTGTAATTTTAGCTGCTATTATGTAATGTTGTAAGAACAGTACCTAATAAAAATATATTTTTTTTTTTTAAAAAAAGGGATGTTCTGGGACCTGACAATGCACTTTTGTCTATCAGAGCATGATTAAGAATACAAGCCAGTATCGCTCTGCTCCACTCTGCACTGATGAGGGGCCAAACCCCGAAACGGCTATATGCAGATGAGTGATGCTGGCTTGGCTAATATCCTTTTTGCTTTCTGAAGACTCAGTGGGTCAAAAGCAAATTGAGGATTTGTTACATCCAATAGAGGGCGCTTGAGCTTCTCAGCTCATTTTCCATAATGCCTTGTGATATGCAGATGCTTCGTAGAGTGCAAAAGGCAATTTTGAATCTCCACACGCCCAGAAGGAGAGATTTTCCCTTTCTAAAAACAGAACATAAGACTCATTTACCTCCCGGACACTCCCGTTCGCTTCCGGCGGCCGGTCCATTCAATCTGGTTGAGGCACTGAACGGTCTTCATTTGTGTGACGGCTGCAGCCAGTCACAGGCCACAGAGGTCACATTCATGTGACGACGACTTGACCGGTGATTGGCTGCACCTGTCACGTGAACGATGAACGTTCACTGGCTACTTCTGGGGTGCACGGAAGCGTCCGGGAGGTAAGTGTGAGTTTTATCTTCTATTTTTAATGCCCCAAAAGACAAAAAAGCATTCTTAGGTCCTGAAGCTCCCCTTTACATTTTCACTCATCCTACAGTTTGGCTCGCATTCCCCCACAGTTTGCCTTAAAGGGGTTTTCTCGCTACAAAGAATAGCTTTCAAATTGTAGGGAAAACAAAATAAAGACATTTTCCAAATATATTGCTTTGTTCATCTGTTTTTGTTAAGGAGATACAAGTGAATTAATCACCTCCCTGGCTGTTTCAGTTCCCTCAGTAACCGACCTGTGTACAGCTCTCCCCCCTGCTGTTTGTTTTATGTGATAGCAGTAAATGACGTCATCACACAGGTCGCGGCAGCCTCTGTGCTGCTGCGCAGTAAAAAGCTTGATTTATCTAAAGTAAACAGCACTAATTAGGGCTTTTGTTTGAGGGATCAGATAAAAAGTCCTGCTAGCAGTTTCTTAGAAGCTTTTGAGCTAATCTGAACTAATTAGCAACTGAAAACAGAGTTGAATACACCATGGAGCTGTATGCAAATCACAGTCAGTCTGACAGAGTATTTCATTCATGGATCCTATGAAACGCTGTAGGGAGACAACTCCTTTAACTGCGTCCGCATGTTTTTTGCTACTTTTTTTTTTTATGTCCATGCACACTGCACTTTATAACTTTTATTACTTCTGTTGGCCCAACTTACACACCAAGCTGCTCTGATGGCAGCCATGCTTCTGTCAATCACAGAGGATTGGTGTGGATCGGTGCTGTTAAATTTCGCGCATAGAACCCTTCAGCTTGTGATTATCATTAGAGGGATGCTCCCGTCATACACTTTGATGGCTTATCATTAGGCTGTGCCATCAGCATCTGAGAGGTGCAAGTCCCTCCACTGGGACCTGCACCTATCTTGGGAAAAGGCTAACAAAAGTGTTGTCTCAGGAAGGACAGCCAGTGGTGCTTGCGCACAACTCTCTATTCTGTTCTATGAGAGTTCTAAATACAACTGAACACTATGATGGCCTAGAGGACTGTTTCCACAATGGATTTTTTGGGCATATCACTGTGATATGCCAACGAAGTCAGATAGGTGCGGCTCCTACCCCTGGAACCTGCAACTTTCTCAGGAATGGATTATTAAAAGTTTTGGTTTTGAATGGAGATTCGGTCACACTTGTGCATGCCTCTCGATTTTGTACTCTGGGAATGGGGGTACAGGTGAGGGCTGTGTTCAGCAATATTCAGAACTCCTGTAGAACAGAATGGAGAGTTGTGTGCAGCAGCCAGCTCTCCATGCTGAGCAGAGACTGTCACGGGCCCTTCCTGGATAGTTGTATGCCCCAAAGATTGGCCCTATCAGACTTTACTGGCATATCCTATCGATATCAATTGTCCTATCAATATATAGTGGGGACACCCCATTAAAAGGACTCCTCTGCTTTTGCACATGCACCAAATGTATGATTACAGCAGGTGAGTAAAAAAAACAAGCATTATATACATATTCTGATTTAGGGACTTACCACCTATGCTGCGGTTATATAAGCTAGGGGTAGGTAAACTTTGCAACAGATTCTCTTAAACACACATTATGGTGCTCTGACCCCAACATCCCTCGGAATGACCGTAAGGCAGACACCTAGCTTGTAGAAGCAACGTGGTCACTGTACTGATCAGCTAGGTCCAAATTAATGTTTAAGTTATGGAAACCCCCCTTTAGAGACATGAATCCCTTCTTACAATACCAGAAAGTACATTTCTATGGTTACTTGCATTTCAATAAGTTTAATTTTAAAATAATATAAAAAAAAAAAAAGCTCCCTGGGCCATTGTTTCAGCAGTATAACCACAGAAAATACAAAGAGATGACAATTTTAAGTAGCAGTTACATAAATATAGATGTGATACCCAGGAAAAGCAGCTCACCCTCCTTTCTATAAGCACTGTTGAGTATTGTCGGGGACGGTCCCAGTTAATGGTCAGCCTGCTGTAAGACCACAACAGAAAGTCTAGTGATGCCGCCAAGTGAAGTACATAACAGCAAGAATGTGTGTGCAGTAAATACATTGCTAAAATATTGGATAAGAAACATAAATTTATGCCACTTTATGTTTGAGATGGGGCTACAGCTCCAGCTTCGTTTCCAAATGTTGTGTTGATGCTTCCCTAAGCCCCCAGCAATCATATGTCAGTGACAAGTCACCGCTGGAGACTGAAAGATTGAGACTGGCGGGAGACCATGTATGCCTCAGCACATGAGCAACAGGGTATTAGTTACATGAGGATATGTATGTTTTTTAATCTGCATGGAATTACACATCAAAATGCACATAATTTGTAATTTTAGATGAAACTGCTGTCAAAAATTTTCACAGCATTTTTGACCTATTTGAACATGCCTAAGTATTCCGCTCTGCATGGAGTGTGATATGCGTTAATAGCATTAATAGCCCGTAGAAGTATCCTGTCCTTCAGTCAATGATCCATCATCCCCGCTGCTAATTAAATGTTTTTATTTTTGTGCCAGTGTTTTCATCCCTATCCCTTCTCTTCCCCTGTAGGGTGATTGTTCTTGTTGAACACGGTTTCCCACAGTTGACAAATGTCTTTTTACTTGACGCCCTCTCTCTCTATGACCTTGAGGGACTCGCTTCATCCTTTCCTGTGTTAAATAATTAGTTCGCAAGCTGTTTTGCAGGGAGAGGCGTATGTGGGGGTGTGAGAGAGAACTGCACGGCCTTTTGGTTTTAGGACCATGCATGATTTTCACACAGTAAGGTTTTCCACCAAGTGTAAGAACTTGCATGTAAAAGAAATAGTACCAGACGGGGATATCTTATGGTAGCGCAATGCAGCTTCATAGCCCAGGTGATACAACATACATGTGAAACAGCTAGCTACAGGTTGAAAGCATTTATCATCTTTGGAAGATCAGTGGTATAGCACTTGCTAATTAGGTAGAGAGCGCTAACATGCAGTGTATATTGTTATATATGTATGTACACATTCAGTAAAGGAATTTGGAGCACTAAACATTATAAATATCGCCTATGCACTGCTCCATAATCACATTAATTTACGAATTTTTTAGGAACCTTAAAATTTTTTTTTTTTTTTTTTTTTCTTGAAATTTTTATAGTAATTCTCCCATGCAGTTTATTTCAGGGCAGCCTTTGAAGGTACGCCCTTGGGTCAAACCTTTTCAGGCTGGGGTTAGGAGGGAGCAAGATAACAAATCACAAGGAGAACAAATCACAAGGATAACAAATCTGTTGTAGATTTACAGGGCAAAGGGAAATCTTTTTCAGACAGTAAATGTTGTTGCTCTACAGCTGGAAAGGAAGTATATGCACAGCCCAGGAAAAGTACAAATTAGGGCAATAAAAACAGGTGGATGAATAAAGTCTCAAGCAATTTGGGAATGTTTTTAGTTTACTAGACAACCCTTTACATTTTTTTTAGGATAGACTGTCAATATTCCATACGACTTGCAGGAAAAACAACGTATAATCCAGCATCCAGATGAATATCAATATAAAAAAAAATCATACATAGTAACATAAATACATGGTTTGTACCCTGTTTCCCTGAAAATAAGACACCCCTGAAAATGACAGTGCATTTTTTATGCAATTCAGAGTTTGGCTGCTTATGCTGATGTTTGTGATGAAATCCCTACAGTATATTAATAGATGTTGATGATTTGTGCAACAATAAATGTGAATTATTCATAGAAAAAAAGAATCCCCTAAAAATAGGAGCAAAAATTAATATAAGACACGGTCTTATTTTCGGGGAAACAGGGTAAGTGTGAAAAAAGACAGCTGTCCGTTATGTTCAGCCTATTATCCTATAGTGTTGATCCAGGGGAAGGCAAAAAAAAAACCCCATAAGGTAGAAGCCAATGGAAAAAAAACTTCCTTCCTGACTTCAATATGGCAACCGGAATAAATCCCTGGATCAGCGAACCCTTCTACAGAATCCCAGTCACTATAACCTGTTATCAAAAGAAAAAAAACGCAGCACACCTTGATATAAGTAGTCCAGTGGGCTCGTGGCAAATCTGTGCTCTAATCCTCGGTCATGACCCGTAGTCAAATAGTAATCCAGAAAAGCAAGGATGGATTGGCACCAGAAGAGATGTATAAAAATGCTAAACGCCTTTATTCCAAGTATAACAATATAAAAGCCACGAAAGAAGCCACAAACAACGTGTGCAAAAATTCAAGGATCAGAGGGGTGACCAGCTGACGCGTTTCGGGCCGACTTAGCCCTTAGTCTAAGCTGCAGCTGACTGCTGCTGCTACCCTCTTATAGTGTATGACATAAAACACATACATAATCATCAAACAATTAACACCTGATAAAACATACCTGTGGACCTGCGCTTCTCCCCATCGCAACGACATGCGCCATGAAGCCGGAAGTATAAACTTGCGTTCCAATCACCGGAAATGACATGGTCATAAAACCGGATGTAATGATGACGCATAGCTGTATGTAAAACCGGAAGACTAGAATTAGCTAATCCATGGTTGCATTCCACATTCCGGAAGTGACGAGATAAATGGAAACTGTGGATGGATGTCATGTTACTATGGAGAAGCGCAAGGACCTTACATATAAAACTAAGGGACAAGCCCCTAATAGCCTACAAGGCGGCCCGAAAATAACAATATAACTTGAATGTGACTTTGATCATTAGAGCGATATACATACTGTCGATATTAGGGCAACACTTTGAAAGGGGAATTGTGCGATATATTAATACATAATTAATCTAATATAATGGCTATGACTGCTCCTATAAGAACTAAGATAAGTAACAATGTACAATACAAAGGAAAAATCCTAAAGTGTGAAAAGCTTATGAGTATCTCTTAAGAGTGAAACATGATATCTTTACGCAGATTCAACCCATTGGGCAGGATGGTGTTGAGGACTAGTATCCAAAATGCCTCCCTATCTCTCACCGCATATTCCCAATCCCCCCCCCCGCTCTGGCCTATGTACCTTCTCTATAGCAACTGCTTGTAAGCCAGATGTTTGGGACCCATGGATGTCTATAAAATGTTGTGCTACATTGGATTTATTTAGTCTGTTGGTATTGGAGATAACATTTAAATGTTGTAAGAAGCGAGTTTTGAATCTCCTGATAGTGCTAACAACATAAATTAAGTTGCAAAGAGTACACGTAAGAATATAGACAACGTGATGAGAATTGCAATTGATGTAATTCTTTGTCATAAGTATGGGAGGAATCAAAATTGTGAAAATTCTGGGTGGGGGACACATCTGCATGTTTTGCATGGGTGAGATCCACATCTAAAAAACCCCTATGTTTCAACCAATTGGCCCTAGTGTTTTTAATGGACAAGTGATTAGATAACAAGTCACCAATTGTTTTGGATCTTCTAGCCACAATATGACATCCATTTTTTAGGATGGAATCTATGATCACATCCTCCTGGAGTATAGGTAGATATTTTAGAATAACCTTTTTAATTGCAGCAAAATGATGACTGTGATCCAATACCACTACTAAGTTGTTCTTCTCTTGAGTTGGCTTATGTGTACTATTGTCACGTGATTTAGGGATCAACAAACTTTCTCTGGTGCGTTTGTCGACGATTCCAGAGGCTCTAGTGAGTGTCCACTCAGGGTAACCCCTTGCTCTGAGTATCTCGTTGATAATATTTTTTTCAACCATAAAATCTCGAGGAAAACTGCAATTTCTTTTTGCTCTGACGTACTCGCCTACTGGGATTGCTTTTTTGGTGTGTGTTGTGTGATGACTTTTGAAGTGTAATATTGTGTTACCACTGGTGCTTTTGCGGACGGATCTAGTGGACACTAATTGTTGATGGATGCCTGTGAGTTCCAGGTCCAAAAATGTTGTTGTGGTACTTTCTATATGATATGTGAAATGCAGATTAAATAGATTATTATTAAGAAAGTACACTAGAGTGTGTACGGCAGGCACATCCCCCCCCCTCCAAATTAGGAGGAGATCATCTATGTACCTGCCGTACCACTCAAGATGGTGTACAAAGGGGTTGGATTCCTAGAAAACATATTGCATCTCCCACCACGAAACCATAAGGTTGGCGAGGGAAGGTGAGTATTTCGCACCCATTGAGACACCTTTGGTTTGTAAGTAGATGATATTACTGTAAGAGAAATAATTATAATGCATTAAGAAGTCGGTTGTCATAAGAATGAACTGTGCTAAGTCGCTTGTATATGAACTGTGGACTTCTAAGTGGTATCGTAGTGCCTCTAAGGCTGCCTCATGTACACAAGGTATGCTTGTGTACAATGACTCTATATCACATGTGACCCAACACATTTCATCGGACCATACCTTCCCTTGCAGATTCACCAAGACATCCTTTGTGTCTCTTAAATAGCCCGGCACCCGGTGTACCAAGGGCTGTAAATAGGAATCCAGCCATTGTGAGAGACGTTCCAAAAGGGACCCGATGCCAGAGACAATTGGGCGCATTGGAGGAATTTCTTTGTTCTTATGGATCTTAGGTAAGCCATATAAGATAGGCAGAACTGGATGTTCGATCAACATAAACTCCAGCTGTCTCTGGCTCACAACCTCCAGGGAGACCCCCTCCTCCAACAGGCATTTGACCTTCTTTTGAAAATTGACTGTGGGATCTTTAGCCAACTTACAATAAGTGGAAGTATCCTGTAACATAATCATCATTGAGGCATCATAATCCACTTGACTCATAAAAACTACTGTTCCCCTCTTGTCAGCCATTTAACTATAACCTGTTATATTATTACATCTAGAAATGTATCCAGACCCTTCTCCAGAATCCTGGTCACTATAATTTGTTATATTATTACATCTAGAAATGTATCCAGACCTTTCTCCAGAATCCTGGTCACTATAACTTGTTATATTATTACATCTAGACATGTATCCAGACCCTTTTTGAACTCTGTTATTGAATTCACCATGACAAGTTCCTCTGGCAGAGTGTTCCACAGTCTCACTGCTCTTACAGTAAAGAATCTCTTTCTATGTTTATGTAGAAACGTTCTTTTATGAAGACTTAAGCCATGTTCACACGGCTTAAAATGGGCCGTATTTCGGTCTGTAATTACGCGCCGGAGTGCGCAAATTACGGGCTGAAAATGGCCCAGTCATTACGGTAATCCACAGTTCTCATAGAGAACTATGGATTACGTCTCCTCTCCCTGCTCGGCGAATCTGCTGGGCGGGGAGATAAGTGACGTGAATGAAAGTCTATGGGCCGGGGAGGTGCCGTCCCCCTTCTCCCGCCCCGGCCACACGGCGTAATTGCGGGGCGTAATTAAGTTATGCCGTGTGAACATAGCCTTAGAGGTCAAATCCCCTTGTTCTAGATCCAGTCGTGGGTGTAAATAGATCTTGGGAGAGATCCCCAAGTCCTTCTCCATGTCACCTTTACACAGTTCTTCCATTTAACAAGTAATCATGGAATGGATTTTTCCTCCCCATGTGCATAACCTTGCATTTATCCTTGTTGAACCTCATCTGCCATTTCTCTGCCCAGGCCTCCAACTTATCCAGATCCCTTTCTAAAAGAACATTATCCTCTGTTGTGTTAATTACTTTACACAGTTTAGTTTCATCTGCAAAGAGTGATATTCTACCATGCAATCCTTCTGTAAGGTCATTATTGAAACTATTAAAGAGGATAGAGCTCAATATTGTTCCCCGTTGTACCTCACTAGTAACAGGGATCCAGTCGGAGTATGTACCATTAATTTCAATGACCGAGCTAGTTTCCCACTTGCAAAATTTTTCCCCTATCCAAGCATTTTCCTTTTACTTAACAACCCTTTATGTGCCACAGTATCGAATACCAAAAATTCAGATATGACATCCAGTGCTTCACCCCCATCTAGTCTAGAACTAACCTCAAAGAAGCTGTTGAGATTAGTTTGACAGGACCGATCCTTCATGAACCCGTGCTGGAACGGCGTTATACATTTATTCTCAGTGAGATACTCCAGGATAGCATCTCTGAGAAAACCTTCAAACATTTTACCTAAACAGAGGTTAAGCTTATGGCCTATAGTTTCCTGGATCACTTTTTGACCCTTTTTGAATATTGGCACCACATTAGCAATGCGCCAATCCTTTGGGACATACCCCGTTATTATACAGTCCATAAATATTAAAAATAGGGGCCTATCTATCACATTACTTCCATTAGGACATGGGGGTGTATACAGTCAGGGTTTGGTTATTGGTCTATTTAAATCTTAAGTCAGAGCTGCACTTCTCCCTGGGTTAGACAGTTAAGATGGAGTTTACCTCATCCCTCTTCTCATCAAACAGGAAGGTCATTTTCCTTGGTACATACGGCAGAAAAAAAAAATCGTAGGTTAGCTTTCTCCTTATTGCCCTCTGCAATATCTCCCTCGCTACTTTTCAAAGCTCCAAGGTTTTCAGTTTTAATCTTTTTATTTATATAGTAAAAAAAAAAAAAAATAAATGGGGGGGGGGTTAGTCCTACTTTTTGACATCTGTCTGTCTCCAGCTTTATTTTACATATTTTATTTTTTTTCCTTATAGTTTTTTAATGCTTCTTCATTGCTTCCTGTTTAAGTAGTTTAAACACTTTATTTATTGCCTCCTTTACATCTTTATTGATCCTATTTAGTTTTTTCAAATGATTTTGTTTCCATAAAATGTTCCTCCGCTTTATTAGAAACAATTAGTTTCCACAGGTGTAACATCCGTTCCTGCTGACTCGTTACAAGCTACATGTACCGTATTTCCCCGATAGTAAGACACCCCCGATAGTAAGATGTAGCTGGGAGTTTAGGGAGGTCGACTAATGTAAGACGTACCCCGAAAGTAAGACGTAGCAAACTGTACGTTGGAAAAATATAAGCCGGGGCGTGGCCTGAGCAGGGGATGTGAACGGTCGTTGGTTGTGCTCTCTCCCGGATTGAGCTCTGAAAACGGCACACATAAGCCTTCTAGGAGCATACTGGCACTCACAAATATCACTTCCTTAGACGCCACTCATCCACCCGGTGTAAGTCTCATCTGGCTTCATGATCCATAACTGGAGTTCTAGGACTAAGTCTCTCCCCCCCCCCCCCCTTCTGGTGCGGCGGGAAGCGGCGCCATTTCATCGGCTTACCTCCTGGATAGAGCGCCTGGGAACTGCATTTGATACCTGGCTCGGCGACTCCACTGTTACAGAGGTACGGCTGATCTCCCCGCGGCTGTTCGAGATCTCCGGCGGGTTTGGGAAATCCCCAGCTTCCCCCGCTGTTAAGAGGAGCCGGCCGCACTCGCAGAAGCACGGCAGAGCGCAGCGGCGCACAACAAGTCCCGGCCGGGACGCGGAAAGTAACAGCGCGATTCACCCCTTGCTGCTGTGATTCTGCAGGAGACGTCCTCTACGAGCAGCTAAGTCCTGGGCATCGGTACAGAGTACGGGCTGGGTGCCAGTGTTAATAAATGTTAATTTTATGGTTAAAACAAAAATCGACATTTTTTTTCCAATATAAGACATACCCGAAAGTAAGACATAGTGGGACTTTTGGGGGTAAAAAGAATATATGACGCTGTCTTACTTTCGGGGAAACACGGTAGCTCTTAATCCGAGTACGTTTCCATAGGTGCATCATTTATTCTAGCTGATGCGTTTCAAGCTATTTCAGATAGAGCTCTGAGCTACATACAGCTCAAAACACATCCAAAACAATGGAGGTTGCAGCTATGGAAACTTTTTAATTGTTCCTAATTAAATAGGATTTTTTAATACGGACTTGCACCCGGATGCTGCATTTTACATTGCTTTTCCTACAAGTCATTATCTCATCTTGAAGTCCGACGGGATTTCTGTACATCGGTTTCCAGTTTTATCATGGGACTGTCAATGATAATGATCAGGCGGCGATAAGTCTTTATTTTTTTTTTTTGCTAATATTTCATATGGTAGAGATTTGACTTTTGGGAATCCCACTGATCAGCAGCATGAAGGGAAACAATGAAGGGGATATGGAAATCACCGGCCCACCAGAGCTCCGTTATTCTATTGATGTTTTCCAAGAAAAGTTAAACCCTCAACAATCAAATATTGATAGTCTGTCCTTAGGCAGCTGTGATTGATTATTTCCTATAGATCTTATTGACTTTAAGGAGGACCGTCGAGCTGTGGATTTTATAATGCCAAGACGCACGCTCCAGTATTCAATATTCTTGCCCTTTATCTGTGTAGAAATCACATTGACTTTTTCCTGATTGAATTAGCAGCATTTGGGTGTTGAAGTATAATGGATCTAAAATCTGATATAGTTTTCACCTTCCTCCCTACGATCAATTAAGCAGAGGAATCTCTTGTCACATAATATAGGAGCTGATACGGTTGGTGATCGACTTGTATCCTAAGTAAAATAACTCGGATAGCGAAGATGAACATTTTCCCTTTTGATTCTTGAGGCATTGTAACATTGGTCACGTTCTCGATCATAAAATCTCAATATTGTTTTCCTGCTTCCACATGGTTAATTCTGTGTAAAACATCTCAAACCTTCTCGCCCCGAGTCATCGGGGGAAAGAGATGTAATATTTTGACATCTGCTCTACTGGATCTAAAGCCCGTGGGATTAGATGCTCTAGATTTACAGTAAAAATCATGCTTTTGTCCATATCTGTATTAAATCTGTAAGTGGTAAAGTCGTTATATTTCAACTTTCTACAATTCCTATTTTTATCCTTGAGTAATGCTAATATATTAGAGAATAACAGCATAAAACTGATTATTAAATTAAGGAACATGGTCTTCAGTTGCCACATTTGATTGATCTTCGAAATTATTAAATCTGCCTACTTTGGCAGTGATGAAGCGCTTACACTAGGAAGACCGGGTGACAGCGAAAGCTTTGTTGGTGGCCATACTGGTTGTATCAGAAACAGATGGAGAGAAGGAACTGCTAAGTGTTAAAACTTTTTATACATTAAAGGGAATGTGTCATCAAAAAATGAGCTGTTTAACTCATGTTTTTATGTTAAACATATTTTTTGTTTAATTCTATGTTTACGGAATATTTTACAAAAATATCACAAATTGAAAATATATAAAAATTAACACATCCACTTGAAAAATTAAAAGACAATACAGTCAGTCCCTGACTTACACTGTTCCGACTTACATCTGTCCCCTAGTTACAAACAGAGACTTATGGGGCATGCTGGCACTTGTAGTTACATGTTCCAGAGCAGATGGTAGCTGTGGAACTACAAGTTCCAGCATGCCACAGCAGCACTTGGTGAAAATGAGGTGATATCTTCTTAACACTCACAGACAACAAGACAAATGTAAAAAAAAAAACCTTCCATGCACTATCCCCCCCAAAAAAAAAACCCACATACAAACAGGATAGAGACTGTAGGTTTGTTCTTAAGTTGAATTTGTATGCAAGTCAGAACAGGTATATTTATTAAATATAACTCCAGCAAAAAAGGTTTGCATTGTCGTTCCACAGCTACTATTTGCTGTGTAATATGGAACTACAAGAGCCAGCTTGCCCCATAAGTCTCCGCTTGTAACTAGGGGACAGATGTAAGTCGGAACAGTGTAAGTCGGGGACTGCATGTACTGGTAAGAATACACTAGAATGGAAATTAAAAAAAAGACATAAAAGCCCGTACCAGGCAAAACAGGTGAAAAAAAGGGAGGGAAAGGATGAGAAAAAAAAGAAAGGAGTAGGAAAGAAAAGGGGGAAAAGGTCAGGGGGAGAGAGACAGATTATCTCCTATACCACCCATCCCTCAAAGTTAATTGTGCAGAGAACATTCAGAGAGTTGATAGTGTTGATGATATTTTCATCCCATTGTTACCAAATGGTACCAAATTTTTCTAGATTGTCATTCGGCATGCTGTTAAATATTGCAGCCTTCTAACCTCCTTCACTCTGTTACATCTCTCTTGTAAAGAAGAAACAGCAGAAGATTTCCAGTGCCTAGCAATAAGGCATTGTGCCGCGGTTAGAATATGAAGCATTAATTATCTCGATGCTTTATTAATATGAACAGGTGTCAAGTGTACCAAAAACAGGGAAGGATCTAATTGAACCTGAATTTGCAGTACATCTTTCAATAAATTCCTAACTGTTTTCCAAAAAGATTGAATTAATGCACAGTCCCAGAATATATGAAAAAGATGCCCCCCTCTCAAGTTATATCTCCAGCAGCCTTGGGGTTAAATTTATGTAAAAAGGCTACCACCAGAACAATATTTTATACTGGTTTTCCTTGAAAGAGGTGCAAATTGAAGATTTAGATGCCCTACGCCATATAATGGTCCAGCCCGTGTCTGAAAGAGATTTACCCAAGTAACTGTCCCATTTGTCATATGTTTGTTTCTCATTCCCTGCCCATGCCGTGGATCTACCAAGATTCTGTAAATATCTGAGATAAGGCCTCTAAACACATTTTTAATGTGGTTTAAAAAAAAAAAAAAAAAAAAAAAGAAATCCTGCAGTTTTTACTTTGGTCACTCGGCCTAATAATAGTCTGACATTTCCTGTTCTGTAGAGAGAACTTTTCAGCAGTCTGCTCATCAGTACAGGCAAGATTACGAGAGGGGACACCAATGTGTATAGATAACACAGGATCCGCCATTCACAATAGGAGATGATTACAGCCCCTTCCCTCTGCACGGACTTCTTTCCAGGTCACCGATCATGCCTAGAAAACTCTCCTATCGAAGTCTCCGTTTGGAAGTAAAACGTTGTATACAGAAGACCGGAGAGATGCAGAAGTAGACGATGGAACAGAGGACAGGAGGAAGGCTGGTATAAGGGCTTGTCCCCACGGCAAGGGTTTTTGGACGGTTTTACAGACGGTTCTCAGTTTTGAAAACAGTCTGTCAAACTTTACAATGGACCTTAATGGAAAATCCGTGCAGCGGTCCCCAGTGCACGGATTTTCCGACGGACCTTTTTTTAGACGATGGTCCAAAAAACATAGAACATGTACATTCTTACACCCAGAATATGAACAAGTCTATGTGAAGGGGCAAGGCTTTTCTCCACAAACAGAACAGCAAACAGGGTGCATGGCCGCAAAACGGAGCGCATACTGGTCAGATAATCCGATCGGTATTTGCTCTCTGCAGTGGGGATGGGCCCTACGTGTTTTTTTTTTAGTTTTAATAGGGCCCCCAAGAGCTGGCTATTAGTTTTTCTTTAGAAATGGATAATCCCTTTAAATCACCCAGTTCAAATACTCTCTGGGAACTACAGACCAGAGAGATGTAGCACTAGAATCGAGGACTGGAGGAAGGCGAGAATAAGTTGTTTGTTTTGTTTTGTTTTTTTTTTTGTTTTGTTTTATATTTTAATGGGGTCTCAGTTTTTCTTCAGAAATGGACGACCTTTTTAATTCAGTTAGTGGTTAAGTTAATGGTTGATATAATAATTTGGTTTGTTGCATGCCATAAGGGCCATGCTAGTCATGCAGTCACGTATAGTCCTCTTGGACACACCGTTTCCTTACAAAATTGTAGCCTTTGTAGCATAAAGAACAGTAGTTACCTTTGTTGTGCTGCCTAGCAATGCCCTTTGTTGTTCACAAGTTAGTACGTTTTTAAGAATGCCTTTTTTGTTGACATATTTTATTTCCACAATCCAAGTTACATTTTTTTTCTGGTTTTTTTACGTTCTATGATCCTTTTTGTTGCATTTTTTGGGCCGTTTTATTCCCACTCTTTTTATTTATTTATTTTTAACTTAAGATGCCCAAAGAAAGGCCTAAAGGCCTATTATTGAAGAAGGCCTAAATTTGAGTTGTATTTTTAAATCCATTTCGCATTGTGTGCTCTAACCTGTGGTTTTAGTAGCATTCGGACTGTGAGTTTGGAAGGGAAAATCCACAGACCATGAAACAATGTGTTTTTTTTATAATAAGTAGTTCTAGCATTATTTCTCTGGATTGCTGCTCTAACCACTTCATATTTGCAAGCATATTTTTGTAATCATGTAGTGGTGCGACTGCTACATAGCTGGGTATTTATGTGTGTGAGTACAGCCTCATAGTGCTTATTGTACTTTGGCGCAGCTGTCGTCATTCACCTCTGTGTGCTCCAAGCACAGCGGAGAAAGTGTGCACGGCTGTACTTGGAACTCCCATAGAATCTTTTGGCTAAGATCAATTGTAGTTTCTGTTCTTATCAGAACGGATGCTGCCTTGATCGAGACCAGAAGGGTACAGAGGATGGTGCTGCTTGGATCGGGAGGTATCTTCTGGAGGCCACCTTTTTGAGCTACTGGCATTGCACCATCCTCAGTCGATGGGAGGCAATCATCCCCTCCTTTTTTGCCTGCACAAGCTTTTGGGGGTGTGAGGTTTTTCATATTCCAATCTTGGCAGGTCTCTCTGTTTTGCAGAGATTTGTAGGGGGCCTTTTGGAACCTGCCAGTTTAAAAAAAAATAAAAAATTTAAATCTCTTGTCAGCGGGACACATGCTGTATTGGTCAAGGGGGAAATGGTGCAGAAGGTGACAGCATTTGTCTTGGGAGGTATGCAGTCCTTTTGGAGGTCCACCCTTTTGAGTTAGTGACATTGCTCCATCCCAGCTCGACAGGAGGCAATCACTCGTAATTCCCCTCGCTACATGCCATGCTGTTTGGTGGGAATGGGAACGTTTATTGATTAGAACTTTATTGCATGTTTACCTTTTTGTTTTTTGTAGATTTTACAAGGTAATTGGGGAAAAAAAGATAAAAAAAAAATATCTGTTCTTATTAATGGTAGTCAGGGGCCAGTAGGGATGCACAGTAGGGATTCTTTTCAGGTGTTTGCAGAGCTGCCTTGCATATGTGGATAGTAGGCGACCAAGCCCCCAGGATTAAATTCATTAAAGGGGTTGTCTCGCTACAAATATTAGCTTACAAAATGTAGGGAACACTAAATGAAGACCTTTTCCAAATGCATTGCTTTGTTCATCTTTTTTTGTTAAGGAGCTACAAATGATTTTATCACCTTCCTGGCTCTATTTGGTTCCCCCAGTGACCGACCTGTGCACTCTTTTCTCCCCTGCTGTTTGTTCTAGGTGATAACAGGGAGTGACATCACACAGGTCGGGGTGGCCAGAGTGAGAGTGTGTGTTTTATCTGAACTTTCAGACAAAATACTAATTACTACTGTTTACTTTAGATAAATCTCCTGCTAGCAGTTTCAGAGAAGCTTCTGAGCTAATCTAAACTAATAAGCAGACAATACATGGAGTGAATGCACAGAGCTCCTATGCTAATTACAGACAGTCTGACCAGGAACTGACAGGATGCATCTATGAAACTCTGAGGGGAGACAACCCCTTTAAGTCTCGTGGGGTCTAGAAAGCCTGAGGTGTGATTGAGTATACCCCTCTATCACTCGACCTGCCGGATAGGCAATAGGTGAGAAATTTTTATAATTCCGTTGGGATGTCTGTGCAGTATTTTATATCATATTTATGACATTTTATTTTGTGTGCCACTGTGTTCACTTTCACTGTTTATTTTGAGATGGGATGCCCTTTTGGGGCCCTCTAGAGGCCTAAGGGGGGGGGGGGGTGACCATTATATTCCTTACGCCCCTTCCAACCTCAGCTCTGTCCAGCTAGGCCTTGTTTTAAAGTTCCTTGGTTGACCATTGTTCTCGTCACCTCAACTGATGCCAGGAGCACATAGTGGGTGTACCCTAGTTTTGCTGAACGGTGACCATGTGTCCCAAAACCTTTCAGTTGCCTTCTGGCCCAATATGAATGGAAATAATATTTAGAGGGTGCTCTTCTCTTTTAAGAGAGGGCTTGTGATAGACCGCGTCTTTGTGTGATATAATTTTTTATGCACTTGGGTAAAGGGAGCACGTACTCAGGATCTGAAAGAAACGGAGAAAGCTATGAATGGGTTTCCTGCAGCCAGCTCATACTCGACCTGGGAACGGATGTAGCTAGATGGATACACCCTTTTAAGAGCATGTATATATTTTGCTCATTTTATCATGTAAATCTGTTTACAAGTAGAAGGCAGCATGAACTCTCTGACATGCAGTCATTCTGACTCCCTGAACCAGAGAAAAACATTAGGCAAAGTTCACACAACGTAATTTTGACATGTACATGGCGTATTTTGCAGCCGGGAAAAATACACCATGTGAACCTAGCCTTAGGCCTGCATGCACAGCTTGATTTTGAAAGTTCCATTCTTCTATCCATTTTTAAAAGTTATGGTCTAGATTTTATGTAAAACCGTACGTAATAATGTAAGGGTGGGTTCACGCTACGATATTGCACATGCATAGCATAATCGACTACACTATTGTATACTGGTAAAAAAAAAAAAGAAGCTTATTCGCTGGGAAATAAAGCAAATTGTATCCCACACTAGGCTACGTCTATTCTATTATCACCCATGGGGCACCACAGCTGCTTTGCGGTGTCCTCCAAGAACCCTGACAGATTCCACGAACATATGCAAAATCGTGGTGTAAATCCACCCTAAACTATATAATATGCATTCCTAACTCAAGTGTATTTACAGTAAAGTGGGGGGAAAAAATATCCCACCTTTTTAATCTGCATCTGCTATACTGAACAAAGCATGCTGCCATAAGTAATTTCAGTGTCCCATAAAGCCGAAGCCTCTGAACCCCCATTACCAGTTCCTGTTTTATCCCATCACATAACAGATCTCCTTTAAAAAGAAAACAAAAAAAAAAACTACTACTCCATACTGCCCGTCCCTGCCTATTGTTGTCTCTCTCTGTAGTCCACCTGACTTCCATTTATCCCTTCTTTCTTATATTGATTTGGTGACAGGGAATTTGTCATCATAAAATGAGTCATTGTTTAAGTCACGTTTTTATGTTAAACATATTTTTTAGGAATTTTTTTTTGCCATTTTTCATATCACTTTCAATGTTTTTTTAATTGTTGAGTCTTGCAGTTTTCACTTTGGCCACTAAGCCTTGTTTGCAGTGCTTTAACAGCAGAGAGATGCTTTACAGTAGCTTCATGCACACAGGAGACTTGAGACTGACTCAGTCCCAATGACTTCTATTGGAGAGTTTTCTAGTCATGCTGTGACCTGGGAAGAAGTCACTGTGCAGAGAGGTGAAAGGGTGAACTGAGACTATCTTCTCTTGTGACTGGTGGATCCAGTTTTATCTATTCACACGGGTGTCTCCTTTCAGTTTGACCTTCTTTGTGCCGATAATGAGCAGACAGCTGAGAATCTTTCTCTACAGGACAGGAAGTGTCAGACTTATTAGGCTTAGTGGCCAAAGTGAAAACTGCAGAACTTAAGAATTATTAAAAAATATTGAGTGATATGGAAAATTTAAAAAAAAAAAACCAAAAATTCTTAAAACATGTGTTTAACATAAAAACGTGAGTTAAATGATAAGTCATTTTTTATGACATATTAAGAAATGAAATGACTGCATGATCACTTTGTGATCTTGATCCTTCCCTTTTTCTTTTTTTTTTTTTTTTTGGATCTGTCTTCCTGCCATTGTTTGTTGTTTTAAAATTGATTTCAGGGTTTAAAGATGACTGCAGTCATTTTGCTGTCACTCTGGTTGACATGTTCCCTCCTTTATACAGACGTAAATGAAGATATTCTAGTTTACAGGGATGGTCCAGTTTGTAAGAAAAACTAATAGCCAGCTCCTGTGGCCCCATTAAAACAGAAATAAATTTACAACCGTATATTCCCCTTCCTCCGGTTCCAGTGCGGAGTCTCTCCAGTCTTCTGTTTTCATTCTTCTACTTCCGTTTGGGTACGCCACCGCGGATTGGCCGCAGTGGTCACTTGCTTCTACTTTCATCACCATTCAGAAGTGATCAGTTTTAAACGGTGATGTAAGTGAGTAGCACGTGAGCACTGCATCCAATCAGCAGCTGCAGCAGTGCCGTACCCAATCGGAAGTAGAAGACCGAAAACCATAGACATGCAACACTGGAACTGGTGAGTGTATGTATATGTGCGTGTGTGTATATGTGTATATGTGTGTGTGTGTGTGTGTGTGTGTGTGTGTGTGTATATATATATATATATATATATATATAGATAGATAGATAGATAGATAGATAGATATTTTTTTATTTGTTTTAATAAGACCCCAGGAGCTATTTAGGTGTTTTCTTTTTTGTTGTTTTTTTTTTCTTTTTTTACGAACTAGACAAGTCCTTTAAGACTTGATCTTTCCTGACACCAGTGCAGCGATCAAAACCCTTTGTAGATTTTCAGATCACACTCTACACGCTACATCCTTTTTGTGTTATGACTGCACTTACTGAATATTACTGTGATCAAATATTTAAAGTAAAAAAAAAAAAAAAAGTTCAGGTTGCCAGATCTCTAATTACTGTTGGGGCTGCTGTGAGTAATACAGCACTTGATATACATAATCAACGCCGTGGCTGATGGCTATAATAATGGGACTCGCCTGTAAGCGCTTGCATGCTGACACAATTATGGTACAATATTTGAAAAGTGAGGTGTGATGATAATACAAGAGGATATTGCAGCCTACCGACCATGTTTACATTGATTTAATGGTGATTAAACCAATCTCGTGTAATTGGATGAGTAAAGTTATCTTTTTTGCTTAGGTTGTAATTTTAAATTAAAACCAGTTCAAATATGAAAGCAAATGTAATAAAAACTGAAAACATGCCCCCATTCCTTGTGTAATGAGTTTGGTAAATAATTTAAGTATTCTTCCATAAATGACAAGATTTATATAGAGTGTAAGGTTAGACCGGGCTACAAACTGTCTACATTGGCTATTAGGAGATCACATTAAAGGGGTTGTCTCACTACAAGGATTGCTGTTTATGTTAAAGATCTTGCATAAACAAGTCACTTTGCAATATTTGTCCATTAACAATATCCTACCTATTCCTAAAAATCCCCTCTTGTATGGGCTGCATCAGCTTCTCAGATCGCTATAGCTACAGACCTGTTCAATCTCTCCTGAGAGACTGCCAGCACTGGTTGCTATAGCTACAGACCTGGCTTCTACTGCAGCCTAGTGGAAGCCAGTAAACACGCCCCTGAATTCAAACTGAAACCAAGAAAACAGGGCTGAGGTAAGATGAATCAGTGTAGTGAGACAACCCCTTTAATTATAAATAATTTTAAGGGAGATAAGTTCTTGTTCAAATACTTCCACTATTGAAATAATTTTTTTTTTGTCACCACATGACAAGTAAATATTATGCGGTATTACGGCAAATCGTGCCACGTGACCAACTCGGCATTCATACTCCTTACTTGGATACAGAATTACATGATAACCATGGTTACAAAAAGACATATGTCCATCAGGTTCAACCAAGGGTGGGGAGAAGATATGGATGATAGGTATAGGTAATTTTAGAGCTTTTTTCTGTCGTAAAAGAAAATTACTTCTGATCATAAGTGGTGATCGGACTGGATCACAGTTTCAAACAAGAATTCTATACATCTTCATAAATATTGATATTATTTTGCTGCAATTAATCACCCAAGCCTTTTTTTAAACCCTCAACTGTTGCCCCTCTGCTTGCCTTTGCCTCTTAAATCCAAATTCAGACTTCCCAACATATTTTCTGATCTATTAAGGTTTGAAGGGCTCCTGTAAACCAAAACAGCTTTCTTATCATTTAATCATAAAATGGATGCCATCATATCACTAAGCTTAGTAACATAATTTGTGAAGTTCAGGCCAGTTCAGCCTATTGTCCTAAAGTGTTGATCCAGAGGAAGGCAAAAACCCCCATAAGGTAGTAGCCAATTGTCCTCATTTTAGGGAAAAAATATTGCCAGAATAAATCCCTGGATCAACGAAGCCTCTCCAGACTCCCTTTTGCTATAACTTTTTAGAAAAAGTAGAAGAACCAATTGAGCCTATTCATTGGCCTGCCAAAGGGACAACCTGCCAATTGGAATATGGAATTATGGTTTGCTGTGTATGCCCAACTCTTCTGTAATGTTTTTCATCCATAACAGGTTATATTTTCCCATAAAGCAACATCCACTTCACAGGTCGGTTCGTAGCTAGATACAAGCCGACCATGCATGAGAATTGGGAGGTAGGTGCTTGTAGCCATCCTTTCTATTTACTTCTATGGGAATTCTATTTATCTATTGGGCACTTTATAGCTTTATTGTAGGGTTACAGTAGGATTTGATAGTTTAGGTTCCTGGTGGGGGCGCCCTTATCGGGGCGGTCTCCCCACATTGTGATAGGTAGTTGTAGCTTTTGTGTAAGGGATAGTTGTAGGGATTAGTTTAGTCTATTGCTTCTAGTTTTTAATGATATATCAATAAAACTTAATTTTTATTTGGTCCGAGGTTTATGTTTTTGTTTGTGTTTTTCTCTGATAGTTCTTTTTTTATATATATAACCAGACACATATTATGGGCATGCCTTTACCCATATATCTTAGTTGGGCATTTGTGGTTTTGATAGAGTTCTGAATATAGCAGAGTGAGTGTGCATGGCTATATTTGAAATTTCCATAAAATAGATTGGGGAGGACAGCCTTGAGCGCTGCCCTCCTCATGCACGGTTGGCTTGTAGCTAGCTACGAGCTGACCTGTGATGCCACTCCTTTGAATGTGGTGAAGTTGGTCAAAACAAAGAGAGATACTCGCATACCCGTCCCCTGCTGCTGTGGAGTTCGGCAATCTGCTCCTCTTAACTTCTAGGTTCTTATCCCAACATACTGGACAGGCCCGCACTTAATGGTAAATACATGGAGTCGGCGCCTCTCTTGTATGTCGAGTTGAGTAACCAGGTAGATCGTGGGGGACAGGTAGATAAGTGTTGTGTTCTTTGTTTTTTTTAAACCTGGCCTCATTTAAATAAATATAGATTTTTTTTCAAGTGGATAAGTCCGTTAATTGGTACTTAAAGGGGTTTTCCCACAATTTACATTATCACCTATACATAGCATAGCTGATGTCTGATGGCTGGCGGACCCACCTTTGTGGGCTCCCAGAGATTACAAGAATTTGTCCTGCTCCTCCATTTAATATCTATGTAACTGACAAATATAGCCAAGAAGGCTGTTCTGGACTTTTTGTTATTTCCATTGTGTTTCAATAGAGCGTGCCCGACTGCTACTCCGTTCAAACACTTCTTGACTGACTTGGGGTCCCTGGTCTTGTAGTCCGTAGAGAATCCTCCACCATTCAGAAATGTATCACCTATCCTCTGTCAATGTTGAGCAAACCTTTAAGAGTATTTTAAGTGGACATGTCCATGGAATGCCCGTTTATAAATTTTGTTTTTGCAGTCAGTAAATGTTCACAGTGATCAGCAAAACCATTCTTTTAGTTTTTTTTTCCAAGTCACATTTGATAGTAAAACCCACATGTGAAGCAGATTTGATTTTGCTATACATAAGAGCATTTTCCATAAAGTTAATTTAGAATCGAGCTCACCGATCATCCATGGCAGCTCTTGTATTCCTTTTTTTCTGGTCATAAGTGAATTAGTGCTGCAGTATATTGTAGGCAATCAATCCAACCCTTTCCACTAGAAGTAAAAGAATGGGATTTTTGCAGTAATGGTGCACAATGTTTCACTGTCTTCTGACCTTATATTTCATGGGCAATAACAGTTAACAAACACTGTAAATTCTATAGCCATCAGACCAGGGTGCAATATATCTACTAGCAAAACCACAGCACAAAATTAATGGGCAACCTGCTGTGCAGAGTCAGCTATGAAAGCGGTATGACTAAGATTGTCCTGCTCACCCGTCACCCATGTGTGGACCCCAGAGAAGCTGGTGTTATTAACTTACTGAACCTGTAGACTGATGTATAACTGCAAGTCTACCATCTCTTAGAGATCCACATTTGAAGTCGTGCTTGAAAGAAACTTTAGATCTAAAGCTCCAGTTTTGTAGTTTGTTGGCCATTTGTAAGTAAAGTTCTGTCTGTAAAGTGCAGATTTATGTAATGTTAATTAAGTTGATTTTCCATTATACAGTGAGTAGTCAGTAACTACTGCCCATATTTTTTCATATATTCTCTATGGAGTTTAAAGAGGTTTTGCCATGAAGGCATTTCATGCCTGCTTTATCCAGCTTCAGCTTAGTGTGCTCAAAGGTGGCGTGTGTGATTTGCTTGAATTGCATATTATGTGACCCAGCAGCCCTGACATCACCATGCTTTTCTCCACCGTGTGCTCAGTCTAGTCAAACAGTGATCCATTTATTTACAGAGCTTTGAGTAGATACCCTGGGGCTGATTGGTTAGCACTTCTGCCTTTCAGCATAGGAGTCCTAGATTCAAATCCCTGCAGCAACCAAACGTTTTTTTTTTTGTTTTTTTTTTGTTTCAATGCACAGACCTGATTGAGGTTTCTTTTTGTTTATTTGCAATGTTTGACTAATTACTAAGGAGTACAAATGTCAGGTGTAGAATGACGGCACCTGGGATTGAACACTCGCTCGGCAGTGAGTGTGTATGATTTCTAAGCAGGGAATAGACTGACGGTAGCTGCCTGATAGGAGAGGTGATGTCTTGAGCATGTGCGGCCAGGACTGAAGAGCTCTCATCGCTGGTCGTATCCTCTAGAGACGAGCTGTATACTATGGATCACTAAGGGAGCAGCTAAATCAAAAATGGTAGAGAATGTTTAATAATGATGAATGGTGAAAATGTTCATTATTTAATTTGCAAGCTTCCCACATCAATTTTACTTCATGGCAAAACCCATTTAACTTGACCATGATATCAGGGATTTTTTGTGTTATCTGCTCTTATCTCAAAACAAAGTCTGTTGAAAAAGTCAAGATGACCTTCTGTGCCGTGATTTTGTAGTGTGTTAGCTGTCAAGTAACTTATACATCTCCATGTAATGGACTTTGTTCAGTGCATGCTACCAATGCAAGACCACTAGCCATCATGGTGTGACGCTGGTGCCTGTTGTGGTTGACATTAGCCAGCTTACGACCCAGACCTCAGGTTCTGGACTTGTTTCAGGAGTCAGGGTTCCTTTAATATTGCTGTTCCCCCATTGTACTCACAGCTGTTAGGCAAAAGTCACTGTGGTTTTTGGTGGACTCTCAAACCTCCTAGTCCAATCTCCTAAAATTCAAATTATGAATTTAAGTTGTCCCTTAGGGGGAGAGGACATCACAAGCTTGGGAGAGAGACAGTACTCAGCCACTTAAAGGGGTTGTCTCACTACATTGATTCATGTTACCACAGTATTGTTTTCTTGGTTTCACTTTGAATTCATGGGCGTGTTTACTGGCTTCTACTAGGCTGCAGTAGAAGCCAGGTCTGTAGCTATAGCGACTAGCACTGGCAGCCTATCAGGAGAGATCAAACAGGTCTGTAGCTATAGCGACCACAGGAGCTGATGCAGCCCATACAAGAGGGGAAATCTCAGAATAGGTAGGACACGGTTAATGGACACATATTGCAAAGTGACTTGTTTTTGCAAGATCTTTAACATAAAAAGCAGCAATCCTTGTAGTGAGACAACCCCTTTAAGTGGTCTGTATGATGTCTCACAGGACATAATTATCAGGATTCCCCTTTTACTGACAAAACCAGAAAAACCTGGGGTACATCCCTTACATACTTCAACCAATCAAAACGTTAGAATTGTTAATTAGCTTAATCATGTGGACAAAATATGACTGACAAATCAATTTCAGATTTAGCAAAATTACTTATGTGGGGGAAGAATGTTTATCAGGCACATCATATAATCGTTTTGCCAAGTTTTTTTTTTTTTTTTTTAAAGAAAAAAAATTACTTGCGTCTCCACTTTCTTGTGGTTTAAAGCAACATCATTTATACATTAAAAATCACAGATCCTAAACTTGCAAAATATTTAAACCTAATTTACAGAACCGAATCTAGACTTTATTCATCCCTCAACAAAATATATTTTCTTTATATGAAAGGCCTTGTGGAACAATCCAAAAGAATACAAGACGGTTGTTACAGATGAACAAAACTTTGTTCAAGATGCACCTTAGTTAAAGGACCGCTCTGGGGTTTTTATTTTTTTTTCATTTCAGTACAAATTGCCTCTAGGTGTACAGCGGTGGCAGTAATTTTGTTTAGCTGCAGCTGAATACAGGATTTCTCACTGCTACCACTAGGTCAGGTGACCTGCACTCTGAGCTGCTGAGACACACAGCATGGTTGTGTGACCCAGAAGTGAATCTCTATGTATTCCCTTGGGAGGTTCAAAGTGAGTCTCATAGGAATGCATAGAGAAACAGACATTCTGTCAGCATTACCAGCATAGTGTATTTGTTAATCAGATTGAAGGTCATGTGACCTAACAGAGGCTGTTGCATCATCCAGAAATCCTGTATGCAGCTGCAGGTAAGCAAAGTTACTGGCACTACAGTGTACCTAAGGGGAAAAAAAAGCGGTAACCCAATAGTTACCACCCAAATCACATTGTACATATCTGTACATAGCTTCAGTGTGCTGGTAGCAGGAGTCGCTCACCGCTGCACTGGTGAGTGATCGGCCCAGCATTGTTCTCTCTCAATCCTCACCTTCCTGGCTGGTGAGTGCGGCCACAGTGTCCTCTACAGTATAAACAATTAGGGCATGTCCCCACGGTCCGGGTTTTCAGCCGGAATTACAGACGTCTTACAGTTTTGAAAGTCAGCTGTCAATCTTTAACACAGACCTTAAAGGGGTTGTCTCACTACAATGATTGCTTCTTTTTATTTTTAGTATCTTGCAAAAACAAGTCACTTTGCAATATATGTCCATTAACAGTGCCTTACCTATTCCTAGATATCCCCTCTTGTATGGGCTGCATCAGCTCCTCACGTCGCTATAGCTACAGACCTGTTTGCTCTCTCCTGATAGGCTGCCAGCGCTGGTTGCTATAGCTACAGACCAGGTGTCCTCTGTAGCTCATCACTGCAGGCCAGTAAACACACCCCTGAATTCAAATGCAGGACTGAGGTAAGATGAATCGATGTAGTGAGACAACCCTTTAATGAAAAATCTGTGCAGCAGTCCCCACTACACATTTACCGCCTGGTGGTTTTTTAGACCGCCAAACATAGAACATGTTCAGTCTTCTGCCCGGTTTTCGGGCGGAACGTGAATATGTCGGCACGAAGAGGGAGGGCTTGAATCCGCAAACCGCAGAGAAAAGCCATCCGCTTGTGTGCACCCTGTGTACCTGAGCAAATTATGGTTGGGATTTCCGTGCCGTGTAAACGCAGCCTTAGGTGTCGAGTTCCCCTCTATTGGCCCGCATATATAAATGCCTTAGCACGTAGTGTGATCATCCAATCACATGGTGGCTGTTAAAAGCAGACACGGAACATGCTAAGGCATATAGATACTAGATAAGATAGGATTTTCTTTTTCTGCATATCTTGGTCTTGTTTCAAAGAGTCATAAAATTATTACTTTCAAACGTTTGATTTATATGTAGGATGATAATAGAATCAAGTTGCTCCTTGCTAGACAAAACCTATGTAACACCAGACCCCTTTAACTCTGCTCATCACTGGGAGGAAAAAAAATGGAAAGCAAATCACAGCTGGCGATAAAAATTTTCTCGACCGGGCAAACTTAAGTGCATCTGACAGCGCTCCTTATAATCGCATTAACTGACCTATTTGCATTGGTAAAGCGTACCTGTCGTTTCAGGCGACTTCCAGAATAAGCTGTCGTGCGTGTACATGAGAAATAGCAGCATTTCTGCCCATTTTGTGGCTGATCCCACTCGGCGGATAATCCTTCTCGGCTATTAAGACGGATTTTAGCATTTAATTGGGAGTGAGTGATCATTGCAGAGGGCAGATGAAGGAGCAGCTCGTAAGCGGAAAAAGAGACATTTCTCTTTAACGATATATATTAAAGTTTATGTTCCATTATATTATCGATTTTATCAAAGTTCCTGGTGTGGAGGTCTGAAGAGGCCCTAAAGAGAGGTAGCGTTGGTGTAGGTTCCCACCTGTATTGAGGTCCCCTGGCTGATTGGGAGGTGGGCTTAAAGGGGATTGTCTCACTACAAGGATTGCTGCTTTTTATGTTGAAGATCTTGCAAAAACAAGTTACTTTGCAATATATGTCCATAAAGTGTCCTACCTATTCCTAGATATCCCCTCTTGTATGGGCTGCATCAGCTACTCAGGTCGCTATAGCTACAGACCTGTTTGATCTATCCTGATTGGCTACTAGTTGCTATAGTTACAGACCTGGCTTCTACTGCAGCCTAGTGGAAGCCAGTAAACACGCCCCTGAATTCAAAGTGAAATCAACAAAACAGGACTGAGGTAAGATGAATCGATGTAGTGAGACAACCCCTTTAAGCAGTTTTGATCAAAGGTGTGAACTAAGAACCTAAACATTTTTCATGTATCCTAAGTAGCAGAAATGCTTTTCCAAAAATTCCTAGTTGCCTTCTGATAGTTTTTTAGTGTTAATAGTGTGCTGCTGACATTGGATTGTGTGCACCTATGCAAATTTTTTTCAAAAAAGTTTTTTTTTTTAGATGTGCAGAGCCAAATGTTTTCTGGGCTATCAAAGTTCCTTTTCAAGACTGTGCCCATTTAAATTGACCATATCTTCAGTGGCTCCCAAAGTAGGGTAAATTGTTTTGTCCTAGTATGCATAGCCAGAATACACGGACAGTAAAGAAAGTAAAATACAGGTAACAGCTATAGACTAGACTATAACCTGATTTCTCCTATAGGCGTTCAGTCACTATGATGGTCTAGTTACTTCCCTTTGCTTAACTCTGCTTCCAAAGATGTACATATCTGGTTGACATTTTTAACTTAAGAACGCCATACACTCAGTCATTGAAGAGAATCCATTCCCTACCCTTAAAACCGGTCAACCGTGTATGTTATTTCCTCTGTGACTTCCTAAATACAAATGTTATCTGGGCAGTGACAGTAATTATGTTCAAGGAACATCATGGCAAACCTGAGTAGCTCTTTAAGGCTGTATAGTATGCTTGAGCTACTTATAAATGAGATATGTATCTATCCTGGAGTCCATTGGTGTTGTCTGCTGACATATACTGTATGTAGGACATTTGCTTTTAAAGAAGGGGTTTAGTAGTACCCTTTTGCCACTTTTTTTTTTTTTTAAAAGATGTTTAAAGGGACACTGCTATCAATTTTTTCTTTCCACATGTTCATAAGCAATATGTAACTATTTTATGTAATTTCATTTTTGTTAAATTGTGTTGTTTTTTTTCAGAAATGCACAGCAATAAAAGTAGTTTAATGCTGTGTAGTTTAAAGCTGATAACACTTGGGCTATGTTCACACTGCGTTTTACAGGATGTATTTTGGGGTGTAATTGCGCTGCAATGCGCCACAAAATACGCCATGTAATGACGGTAGAGAGCTATGATTACCTGCCATCTTCCATGCCGTGCATTGCGCGCTGGAGGAAAGAAGTGACTTCTCTCTTTCTGGCATATACATGGCAGGGAAGATGGAAGGTAATCATAGCTCTCTACGAGAGCTATGATTACTGTAATTACAGGACGTATTTTCAGGGCTCATGCAATTATGCCCCAAAATACGTCCTGTAAAACGCTGCTTGAACATAGCCTAAGTATTATTAGCCTTAAAGGGGTTGTCTCACTATGATTGCTTTTTATGTTAAAGATCCTGCTAAAACAAGTCCCCTCTTGCATCAGCTCCTCAGGTCGCTATGGCTACAGACCTGTTCTATCTCTCCTGATAGGCTGCCAGCCCTGGTTGCTATAGCTACAGATCTGTTAGATCTCTCATGATAGGCTGCAAGCACTGGTTGCTATAGCTACAGACCTGGTGTCCTCAGCAGCCAGTAGTAGCCAGTAAACACGCCTCTGAATTCGAAAATGAAACTGAGAAAACAGGACTGAAGTAAGATGAATCGATGTAGTGAGACAACCCCTTTAAACTACACAGCATTAAACTAGTGTGAGCAGCGCGTTCTTCTAGACACATGGCATCTTGCGGCACGCACAGGTATGCTCCACAAAACGCTGTGTAAACATATCCATACCTCTCTCAGGCCCTTAGGATGCTTTCATAAAGTGTGTTTTTGGTGCATTTTGTTAACAGAAATCTTAAAAAAAAAAAAAAAACAAGCAAACACTGCAGTGTGAGACAGCATCCTAAGGGCCTGATAATGGTAAGTGTTATCAGCAGGACCTGATAAGCGTGAAGGAAGCTGAACACTCCCAGGGTAGAAAAAGTGTCACCCATTATCCTTTCATATTTTGTCATTACCCTGTCAGGGTGCTTTCGCACAGTGCGGTTTTGCGATTTTTGCCACAATTTTGGCCGCGTTTTTTTTGTGCAGCAATGTACAGCATTAATTGTTCTGCCTGCCTGCACAAAAAATGCATAAAAAAACTCCTCAAAAACATTGCGCGCTGTGGAAGCACCCTCAGGCAATGTTCACACGGCTTATGTGGGTGCGACGTGGAGCCGTACTGCGCTCTGTCGTTGCGCTGCAGTACGGCTCCAATCCGTCCCAGTAACTACGGTGATCCACAGTTCTCATAGAGAACTATGAATTCAGTCTCTCCTACCCGCTCGCCGAATCCGCCGGGCGAAGAGAAAGTGACGTGAATTATTTACGGTGCGTACGCACCGTAGATAATGACAGTCTATGGTGCCGGCGAGATGCCGGCCCCCCGCCCCAAACCGCTGCACGGCTGCCTGCGTAATTGCGGGGCGAAATCTGTCCCCGCAATTACGCCTGCAATAAGCCGTGTGAACGGGGCCTTATAGTCTACTCTTTATCTAGGCCTGTCGAGAGAAAAATAGAGCAATCGTTATGTCACTACTTACTATTTCTAATGACACCTCAAGCAGATAAGCAGCAACTGCAGTCAATTAAAAGGAGTCTGCCTATTCAGAAATTTTATCTTTCTCACAGCTAGAGAATGAAAATATTTTATTTTAATTTTTTTAATTGCATATGAAAAAAATACTAATAAAAAAAAAAAAAATACTGCCAAAATTCGGGGGAAAAGTGTTTAATAAAAAGACCTTTTTTCTGACAAAAAGAAAATCTCTTTTCCTGTGTACAGTATTGAGTCTTGGTTTCTTCTCTGCAATTCTTTCAGATTCTGTTTTTTAACTAACATGTACATTCCTGCATAATTACAGTAATATGGATTTCTGAGAGCCTGGTGTACTTTTATGCGACTATTGGGTCTGGCCACGCAGCTGCTTTCCATGGTATCTGCTTTATTTCCATTTCAAGCTGTTCTTGAATCAGCCACTTAGCACTGTGCCATTAATTTTCCTTCATCCGTACATAATACCTTGCGGTAGTTGTTTTGTCTTCCTTATTTAACATCAATTTTCTCTAGTCTTCACATCCACATGAAATATGATTAGTACCATACACTACAGATCTTAATCCTTTCCTCCTTATCCCCTTGGGTTGCTTTTATCTTACCTTTTTAAATTCTATTTTTTTTTTTTTTTGCTGTGCAGTCTTTTTCACAGATGGAGGATACGTTTTATTTTCTGATGGGACTTTATAGATCCCAACCAGGAGAGGTGGGATTTAGAAGAAACTTTTGCACAGTTACCTCATGTCAAAAATGTTCCTAATGATTATGAATGCTTACTAGATCAATATTAAATAAAGCATATGTGCCTTTAGATCGGTTTGCAAAACAAAAAAACAACTGAACCTTGAAATCTGGAGCTGCATAAACAGCAATTCCCTTGATTACAGTTATTATCCCGATCATTCCTGCAGGTCTGTAAATTAACGCTTCCCCACCAACGGCCTGAGAAATACCTGAACAGAATTGTGCAGCAAGCACAGGCTTATAGGATGGGGTGGCAGGGAAACCACAGGCAATTTTAATTCCCTGCAGATTTCCTACTCTGCTCCCACTTGTAAAGAGAGAAATTCTGATAATTCTCTGTGATTTAAGGGGATTAAAGGGATAAAATCTATGCACTAACTAGAAAGCTAAATCAAAGATAAAATGGCAATATTTAGGCCTCATGTAAGAAAGAAGCCCAGTTGGTGGTACATAGTCCCTTCAGCTGTGTTCTGCAGATCAAGTTGCATACTTTGGCTCCAGTTCATATCAACTGCACTAGACCTCTCTATGTGAACCTGGCCTAATACTTTTGTATGTCACTTCAAAGTGCAGGCTACCCGACTGTCGAGGTTATGACGGCTTGATGGGTGCTTGTTTTGACATAGGAGAAACTCATTTGAGCAGGTTTTGGCGTTACTCAGTGGTGACAAATTGCATAATTGGCCAAGTGTTGTGTGTAGTAAATATAATATATATACAGAATAAGAGTTATATATTTATTATTCATATATATATATATATATAGTATATATATATATATAATAATAATATATTTTACACACATTTTGGCCTTTATCAATTTGTCACCACGAGTAACGCCAAAACAGCCCCCAAAAAATGGGCCCCCTCCAATCCCATTCAATGCGACGTTTCGGGGATCGCTCCTCCCCTTTCTCAGGCACCCGAAACGTCGCACAGAGTGCGTCTCGTCCTCCTTGGATGTCGGCGTCTCCTGCTCACCTATACGGGAGCGATATTGTGGAATACTACTGAACGGCACTGGCGGTCGTCATCAAAACCCTGAGTATAAGCTTTCTAATTGTTCGTACATCGACATACTGTAAATTACGGTGAAATGTCTGTTTTTAAAGAAGATTTACCGTTAAAGAAGACTAATTTTACGTAGTACCGGTTCTGTTACATATGATTACAGGGAAACGCCACACACCTATATGGTGCTCTCCCCAAGGAGAGAAATTCCCCTTTTAAAACATATATAGTCAAACATTTTCCAGACTCTGGAGTGTGGTTTCTCTTATACTCTGTAGTCTGTGGTAATTCTTGATTTTTTTTTTTGTTTTTTTTTTTTTTTAAACAGATCACTTTTGTGTATGTTATGTTCCTGTTTGCTACTCAGACATATGGAATAGTCGCCCCTTTCTGAGACTGCATCCATAACTATCAGCATGACTTGGAAAGAAAGAATAGACTATAAAGCCAAACAGCCCTAAGCTAGACTTCGAAATCAAACAAAAATGTTGCTGGAGTACAGGGTAGAAAAGGATTGTTGTTTGTCTCCAAAGAATTAATTTTGACATTTCATCTCCTCTACATAGTGATCTGGAGCCTTAAGTTGTTTTTGTATATGACCTAAAGTTTTTATGAAAGTCTTTAACAAAAAAAAAAAAAAAGCCTTGGAATTTTCAAATTGGAAATAGCTGGACTGAAGCTGAAATTTCTTCCTTTTTTTTTTTTTTTTTTTAAGGGAATGAGTCATCAAAAATGACTTATTTAATGCATGTTTTTTCGTTGTTTTTTTTTTTGTCAAATTCAAAGCTTTGAGAGGGCAACAGGTAAAACGTTCATCCAAATACAAAACATTATTGTAATGGATAACAAGTCCTCAAATGATAAACATCTGAAGATCGAATTATAGCGTCCTCATATCTTAAATGTAAGCAAAACCTTATGAGCTACCATATAGATTAGAGGTACACAAAAGTTGGAACATCGCACATCTGTTGAACTCAATGATCCATATGAACTTGTATTAGAGCGCAGTAGAACTATAACAATTGCAACCATCTAAATCAAACAAGTGTCGGCAGAAGATAAATATAATTTGGCAATCATATATAATCCAATATGGTTTTAAGTGGAGGAGGGGAGGGGGCAGGCTACAGTGCAAGGTAAAGTAACCGGAGAAGACGATCACCTCATATGTCAGTTGTTTAAACCCAAGAGCTCTCGTATAACCCCAGTCATCTTCCTGAAGCTTGGGAATGTTCGTGTATTCTAAAGAACCGCAGAATTCTACCCATTCCCTCCAGGTTCTGTGATATTTGGCTATGGATTGATTACACTCTGCACTAATCTCTTCCATGCGCTGCAGCACAAAGATTTCCCTGAACCAGTCAGAGACTGTCGGGATTGCAACTGTCCTCCAGTGTCTGGGGATCAGCACTTTAGCTGCCATTAGCATGAAAATGAATACACTTCCTTTTAAACCATTCAATGGGACAGGGATCATAAACAGAAGTAGAACAGCCGGATCGTTTGGCAGACGTATTCCCGTATTCCAGCCTAATGACCTCAATTTCTTTGATCCAGAACGGTTGTAGGAACGGGCAGCTCCACCAAATGTGTGTCATAGAGCCAATATCTCCACTCTACTATGCCGGATCTTGTTGTCTGGGGGGAGGGGTGCCTTGGGGGGTGGGGGGGGGGAAGGAGGGGGGGGGGGGCGGCTAGGGGTGGGGTAGGGGGGGGGGGGCAGGGGGTGTGGGGGGGGTGGGCAATTGGGGTTAGGGGCCGGGGGTGCCGGGGGGGGCGGGATGGGTGGAAATGGGGGGGGGTATACTCTCTATCATTCTCTACACACACACACTACTGCAATGCTGCAGCGTAGGACTTATGGGAGAGCATACAAGCCTTTCTCGAATCATCCCCCGTGAGCTCCCTACCCAGTTCCTTTTCCCAACTCTCTTGATATGCAGGGGGTTTGTTCATCTGGTCCCTAATGATCCATCCATGTATGTGGGAAATCACATGAGTAGTACCTTTCTGGTTTGCTATGTGTGACTCAAATGGCGACAGATCTCTGTGTAGGTTCAAGCTGTTTTTTTTTGGGTAATATACAAATGCTGTATTTGTATATGATTTAACCAAGTATAGGGCCGCGGGTGGAGAATAGCTTGGATCTCGGAAAAGGGTTTCAGGGCAGAACCCCAGCTGATGTCCCGGAAGACTAGCGAAGGTTTATTGGTGGCAGCTCGGTAACCTGCAAGTTGAATAGCCGGGTTCCCCAAGACAGGTGTCCCAGAGGCATCACAAAGAAAAGCCTGGGACTCACGCTGTATGTTCTCCAGCAACAGCCTCACACACTCGCGCGTCGTCTGCATACTCTACTCACACGGACACGGGGCGCGAGCGCGTAGGCTCATCGCCTGCGTTAACGGCCAGGTCATCTTCTCTTCTCCTACTCACCCGGCAGGTGCAAGAGGGGAGAGTCACTTAGGGCTCTCTTCAACGAAACGAAGCCCGTAGCCTAACAAGTCCCAGTCCAAACAATAAACGTGAGAGCAGCTAGAGAGGCTATATAATAAGCTGTAATAACTGGCATTGCCAGGCCGCCTTCTTCTTTGGGTCTTGTCAATGTGGATCTCGCTACTCTTGGGTGACTGCCTGCCCATATGAATTTCCGAATGTGTTTACCCACCGATCGGAAGAAGGGACTAGGCAGAAAGATAGGAAGTGTCTGGAATAAATGGAGGAGCCGGGGAGTATGTTCATATTTAAAATATTAATTCGCCCCAACCATGAACAGTCACGCCTATCCCACCGAGACAGATTGAGTGTAATAATGTTAAGTATGGTAGCAAAGTTCAAATCATAAATTGGGAACGGGGAGTGTACCCTTGGTATTTGAGAGACTGTGCAGCCCACACAAGGGAAGTTGTATTTCAACCCCATTACTGTCTAGGCATTGAGGCTTACATTCATTGCTCTACATTTGTTGGGTTACCCTTAAAGGGTTTTACAACGTTTTCCAAAATGCCTTAAAAGGGAGGAAGATGTCAGGGTGGGTGAGGAAAGTAGTAATCATTGTAAGGCACATTTTTAAGTCGTCCCCTTTTAACTCAATACCTTGATTCCTGTCCTGCCTTTACTTTGGATCAAAAATTCCTTGTGAGGGTTAGGGTGGCGAGGGGGGCAACCCTGCCTGGTGCCTTTCTAAAAGGGCGGAGTGGATGGGGAAACCCTTTACTTAATTTAACTATGGATTCCGTAATAATTTCCTTTCTTTGGGGAATAAAAACTCGGGCCGAAACCCACTCCAGCCAGGACCCCTTCCATAAAAGACCAGTCCACTCTGTCGAATGCCTTTTCGGCATCTAACGATAACAGCATAGCGGTCTCGAGGCTCGGTGAGCTCTGTCCAGCTCTATGTGCTCGTCTTCTTTTTACCCCAGCAGGGTATTAAAAAGTTGGGAAAAACCAAAAGAGCCTTGATCAAATAAATGGGAAAAAGGCATGCCCATATGATACTTAAACCTGGTTATACAAGTTATTCAGACCCTTTTGTATTCATTGATTATCATGAACTTATCTGTGAAGGAACATGAGCTCTTTTATCATTTTCTGTTATTCTAATTTATTATTCTTGTATCACTCTTTATTGTTGTGATTGTTTCTCTGTCCTATATTTATTCCCTGATGATCCCGACTATAGGGGGGGGAGGAGGGTGAAACGCGTTGAATTTTGTCTACTGGCTATTTGGAGCATTGTCTGTTTATATTCTTGTTATGCTTCTATATAGCGATATCTATTGTTTCCTGGATTTTTTTTTTTGTTTTTGTAATTGTATATTGGTGCTTTATATAATTATTGTAGGGTTATATTAGGACCAGATAGTTTAGGTTCCTGGATGGGAACGCCCTTATTGGGGCGATTATCCCACTTTTTTGATAGGTAGCCCTGGTGTGAGGGTTTAGATTTTAGGGTTTTTTGTAGGTATATTTTTGTGTATTTTTTATTGATAACTTCTTATTCGGTTTCATGGTTATACTGCAAGCTGCGTTTTAGCAAATTTTTCAATACAAAAAAAAAGAGTCCAGGGCAGATCTTGTGCAGCGAAAGACTCTGGTAGACCCCGTATGCAAATGTTGTTTCTTCGATTTCTATTCTCTAAATCGTCCATTTGATCAGATTTTTAATAAGTATTTTCTGATGGGCGACTGAGGATTGTAAATCTGCGATAGAATGCTAAACAGAGGCCTGAAACGGCTCGAGATTATGAACCCTGTTTTGAAAGGAAACAATATCAGATTTGACTAGTTGCAAGTCCTGTCACCAGGCAGATTTTAGGTCTTGTGCCATGGCAGTGAGATCGGTTTTTACTGGTGGAAGGGATAAAAGGGTTTGTAGCTCGGGGTGGCCCATCAGTGTCATGAGTGCCTCATCTCTGGGCACATTTGTTTGCGGGCTGGCTGTCCCTTGGGTCTGTAGGTCCCGGTGTACCGCTACTGGATGGTACAAGCAGGACGGGGTGCTACCTGGGGAGCTGTGGTTAGACCAAGCGCCTGATGCTATGGCCACTTCCTGGGATGGCCACTTCCTCCCCCTCTCCTCCTCCCTACACAGAGACTTCTTCCCGGGTCACAGAGCATACTACCCACTACCGTGGCATCGTGGAGCAATTATCACTATTGTTTTTCTCAGAACAGTGGTCGGAATCCACTGATGAACCCTCTATATACCTCCGAGGGGGAAACACGTTGGGTAGAAGACTTGAGATAGAAAATAAGGTCATATGTCTGATAATATATATACGTATGCACCTTATCTTATATGTATACAGTAAGGAGGGGGGTTATTTTTCATGCGTCTATCTGCATATGAACCACAGAATATAGTATCTAAGGTTAAAAGACGTGATAAAGAAAATAAGGTCGTACATCTGATAACATATATATGTGCACCTCATTTTATATGTATATAACAGAAAGGGTGATTCTTTCATGCATCTATTTGTATATGGACCACAGAGTATAGTATCGAATAATATTTAGTAGGGCTATGTTGGGTTTTGATTAGGGTGAGCCACCAAAGGTTGCGCCGTCCTTTTCGGGATGAACTCCTGGCCTGATTAAGGGCATACTAGGGAGATATTGTGGGCAAGCAGACCCCCCATGTATTAAAGAACAGTGGGATGGTCTTACTATACCAAGACTATGGTGCATATGTAAAATATGTGCAAGGAGCACGTCTAGTGTAAACTTAGAAATATTTTAGGGGGTCCTCAGGAACGCCATTGTCCACTTCCGTCCAGCACAGCTGGAGTGCGACCTGGATACCTTGCACAGAGGATTCTTTCTGAAGAGATTCAAGTGTCTGCGAGAACAGCTATATACCCAACAAAGGATTTCTCTCCGAAGCGACACTGCCGTGTGGTGGGTGATCTGCAAACCTCACATTTGGGTGATACTGATGAGCAGCACTAGTGTGGGGTCTCACTTGACCAAAGGGTGTTGTGTTTGCTGCCTGTCAAGGTAAGGTGAACCTAGGATTTTGTGGGCCATTGACACTATTCATATAATTGTTGCTCAGGGGAGTTGTAGCAACAGAACATTGATTAAACGTTGCGTCGTCATAATCTCTCATGCTGCAGTGTCCTCTTCTGGATGGCAACGAGTTACCTTGAGGAGACCTTTGATTGTACCACGGCCATTTCATTTCTATAAAATTTTCTTTCTCTCGAGCTTTGTTCATTCTGGCCTGCCTGTTCTGAAACCAAACCTGTAGTCTGGCTTCAGGTATGCCGGTGATTTGGAAAAGTTGGTCCCTCAGTGTGATGCCCAGATAAGGATTCCTTTCAAAAGTTTTCAGCAGCACATCCAAATTTTCTCGCGTAAACACCGTGCGCTTCCTCCTTACTTTCCCACACATGGAGCGCATCACGTGGAGTCCATCTCTGGCGCCGCTCTGCCCCTCTGGCAGGTTGGGGACTGGAGTTGTTATATTCTTGCAGGTGTAACTTGTTCTGACCACTTTCAACAGTTTTTAGGAATTTTAGGGTTTTTTTGTCAATTTTCCATATACCTTTCAATATTTTTTTTTATGTTTCAAGGTTTTTATTTGTGCCAATTTTATTAGAGAATAAATTGGAAAATGTGATAAGCAACTAAAGATACAAATAGTAAAGGGAAAAAATTAAAAAAAAAGAGAAAATAAGAACGCTCCAGGAACATAGCATTTGTTTCACCGACAAACCGACCACCCATGTATTAAAGCAGTTTGGGATGGTCTTATTACACCAAGACTATGGTGCATATGTAAAATAGTATGTGCAAGGAGCAAGTCTATTGTAAACTTAGAAATATTTTACAAGGTCCTCAGGAACGCCATTGTCCACTTCCGTCCAGCACGGCTCGAATTTGACCTGGATACCTTGCGCAGAGGATTTTTCCTCAAGAGATAGAAGTGTCTGCGAGAACGATATTCCCCAAGGACATCTCTCCATAGCGACATTGCCATGTGGTGGCTGATCTGCAGACCTCACATTTGGGTGATACTGATGAGCAGCACTAATGTTGCGTCTCACTTGACCAATGGGCATTGTGTTTGCTGCCTGTCAAGGTAAGGCGAACCTAGGATTTTGTGGGCCATTGACACTGTTCATATAATTGTTGCTCAGGGGAGTTGTAGCAACAGAACATTGATTAAATGTTGCTTCGTCATGACCTCTCATGCTGCAGTGTCCTCTTCTAGCTTGCCACGAGTGACCTTGAAGAGCGCTTTCATTGCACCGTGGCCATTTCATTTCTGTAGAATTTTTTGTCTCGAGCTCAAGCTTTGTTCATTCTGGCCCGTCTGTTCTGAAACCAGACCTGTAGTCTGGCTTCAGGTATGCCGGTGATTTTGGGAAAGTTGGTCCCTCAGTGTGATGCCCGGACAAGGATTCCTTTTAAAAGTTTTCAGCAGCACATCCAAATTTTCTCGCGTAAACAGTGTGCTTCTTCCTGACTTTCCCACACATAGAGCGCATCACGTGCAGTCCATCTCTGGCGCCGCTCTGCGCCTCTGGCAGGTTGGGTACTGGGGTTGTCATCGTCCTGCTGGTGTGACTTGTTCTGACCACTTTCAACATTTTTTTTAGGAATTTTAGGGGTTTTTTTTTTTCTATTTTCCATCTCACTTTAAATATATATATTTTTTTAATGTTTCAATATTTTTATTTGAGCAAATTTTATTAGAAAATAAATTGGAAAATGTGATAATCAACTAAAGATACAAATAGTAAAGGAAAAAAAAATCAACAACTAGGTAGCATAATAACAAGAAGGCTCCAGGAACATAGCATTTGTTTCACTACTATGGAGACCTGTCTTCAGACACCCATACACTGACTGATTTCTCGCAGCTGATGGCAAACAGACCACCCATGTACTAAAGGACAGTGGGATGGTCTTATTACACCAAGACTATGGTGCATATGTAAAATATTATGTGCAAGGAGCACGTCTAGTGTAAACTTAGAAATATTTTACAAGGTCCTCAGGAACACTATTGCCCACTTCCGTCCAGCACGGCTAGAATTCGACCTGGATACCTTGCGCAGAGGACTCTTCCTCAAAAGATTCAAGTGTCTGCGAGAACATCATTATTCTCGAAGGACTTCTCTCCATAGCGACACTGCCGTGTGGTGGGTGATCTGCAGACCTCACGTTGGGGTTATACGGATGAGCAGCACTAATGTGGGGTCTTACTTGACCAAAGGGCATTGTTTGCCACCTGTCAAGGTAAGGCGAACCTAGGATTTTGTGGGCCATTGACACTGTTCATATAATTGTTGCTCAGGGGAGTTGTAGCAACAGAACATTGATTAAACGTTGCTGCGTCCTGACTTCTCATGCTGCAGTGTCCTCTTCTAGCTTGCCACGAGTTACCTTGAGGAGCCCTTTGATTGCACTGCGGCCATTTTATTTCTGTAGAATCTTCTTTCTCTCGAGCTCAAAATTTGTTCATTCTGGCCCGTCTGTTCTGAAACCAGACCTGTAGTCTGGCATCAGGTATGCCGGTGATATGGGAAAGTTGGTCCCTCAGTGTGAAGCCCGGATAAGGATTCCATTCAAAAGGTTTCAGCAGCACATCCAAATTTTCTCGCGTGAACATAGTGCGCTTCCTCCTGACTTTTTCCCACACATGGAGCTCATCACGTGGAGTCTGTCTCTGGCGCTGCTCTGTGCCTCTGGCAGATTGGGGACTGGAGTTGTGGGAATGTCCGTGTCCCCGCTGGCAGAGGACTCCCTCATCTTTTTCACCCGTCTTGGTCCCATTTTAACAGGTGCTATGCCCTTCTTTTTATTAAGGTGCTTGGTCAGCTCAGTTACTACCCTCCGGCCGCCAGCATGCGAGACCACGCCCCCTTAATTCAAGTTTTTATGTTAAAAACATTTTTTAGGAATTTTTTTTTTTTTCAATTTTCCATATAACTTTTAATATCTTTTTTATGTTTCAAGGTTTTTATTTGTACAAATTTTATTACAGAATAGATTGGAAAATGTGATAAGCACTAATGTTGGGTCTCAATTGACCAAAGGGCATTGTGTTTGCAGCCTGAAAAGGTAAGGCGAAACTAGGATTTTGTGGGCCATTGACACTGTTGATATAATTGTTGCTCAGGGTAGTTGTAGCAACAGAACATTCATTAAACGTTGCTTCGTCATGACCTCTCTTGCTGCAGTGTCCTCTTCTACCTTTCCACGAGTTACCTTGAGGAGCCCTTTGATTGCACAGCGGCGATTTTCATTTATGTAGAATTTTTTTTGTCGCTCAAGCTTTAATTCTGGCCCGTCTTTTCTGAAACCAGACCTGTAGTCTGTCTTCAGGTATGCCAGTGATTTGGGAAAGTTGGTCCCTCAGTGTGATTCCCGGATCAGGATTCCTTTCAAAAGTTTTCAGCAGCACATCCAAATTTTCTCGTGTGAACACAGTGCGCTTCCTCCTGACTATCCCACACATGGAGCGCATCACCTGGAGTCCATCTCTGGCGCCACTCTGCGGTAAGGTTGGGGACTGGAGTTGTCATCTTCTTGCAGGTGTGACTTGTTCTGACCACTTTCAACATTTTTTTTTAGGATTTTTAGGTTGTTGTTTTTTTTCAAGTTTCCATATGACTTAAAATATTTTTGGAAATATGTATTTGATCAACTAAATACACAAATAGTAAAGGAAAAAATTCAACAACAAGGTAACATAATAACAAGAAGGCTCCAGGAACATAGCATTTGTTTCACTTTTATTGAGACCGGTCTTCAGACACCCATACAGTGACTGACTGATTACTCGCAGCTGAGGGCAAACAGGCCACCCATGTATTAAAGCACAGTGGGATGGTCTTATTACACCAAGACTAGGGTGAATATGTAACATAATATTAACAAGGAGCACGTCTAGTGTAAACTTAGAAATATTTTAGGAGGTCCTCAGGAATGCCATTGCCCACTTCCGTCCAGCTCGAGTTAGAACTGGATACCTTGTGCAGGGGATTCTTCCTCCAGAGATTCAAGTGTCTGCGAAAACATCGATGTTCCCGAAGGGCTTCTCTCCATAACGACACTGCCGTGTGGTGGGTGATCTGCCGACCTCACATTTGGGTGATACTGATGAGCAGCATTAATGTTGTGTCTCACTTGACCAAAAGGCATTGTGTTTGCTGCCTGACAAGGTAAGGTGACCCTAGGATTTTGTGGTCCATTGACACGGTTAATATACTTGATGGGGGAGGGGGGGTTGTAGCAACAGAACATTGATTAATCGTTGCCTCGTCATGACTTCTCATGCTGCAGTGTCCTCTTCTAGCTTTCCACGAGTTACCTTGAGGAGCCCTTTGATTGCACCGCGGCCATTTCATTTCTGTAAAAGTTTCTTTCTCTCAAGCTCGAGCTTTGTTCATTCTGACCCGGTTCATTCCGTGTGATGCCTGGATAAGGATTCCTTTCAAAAGTTTTCAGCAGCAAATCCAAATTTTCTCACGTGAACACAGTGCGCTTCCTCCTAACTTTTCCACACATGGAGCGCATCACGTGGAGTCCATCTCCGTTGCTGCTCTGCGCCTCTGGCAGGTTGGGGACTGGAGTTGTCATCTGCTTGCAGGTGTGACTTGCTCTGACCACTTTCAACATTTTTTAGGAATTTTAGTTTGTTTTTTTATCAGACAAATAGATTGGTTTTTTAGAAGATCTAACTTAAACAGATAAATACAAAATAATCTCTGGACACAATAGCTATATATTTAAATAATAAAATATCAAAAACGAGTGTGGAAGAGAGAAAAAAACAAACTTTAATAGTTATTCGATATTACAAATAATTATTCAAATGAAACCAGTAAATGATAAACTCTCATTAAGGCCGCACAGGTTTAGGTACTTCAGGCGGTAGATCCACATCCCTTTTTGTAGCAACTGTTTGTCAATGTCGCCCTTACGAGTATTTTGTAGGATCATTTCAATCGCATTAAATTGGATATGTAATGGTCTCAAAAAATGTACCGTATTCATGTTGAGCTATGGCCGTATCTCTACCATGTTGGTTATCGCCAACATGTTCTAAAATTCTTCTATGAAACTCTTTTGGTCTTATACACGTATATTGAAGGACACATATTGAGCCATATAAACTTGATTTTTAGATTTACAGTTTACAAAATCTCTTATTAAAAAGTGCAATATTTCAGAGTTCGTAAAATTGTCACCCTGATATAATCGCATGCCTTACAGCTACCACACCGATAGGTCACATTAGGTTTATTATCTAATCATATATTTTTTTCTTGGGGAGAATATTATGACTCCGCACTAAATGATCACCCACACTTTTTTTTTTTTTTTTCCTTTCCAGAATGTTATTGATGGTGCCTGTTCTAGTACATCTGTCAACAGTGGATTATTTTTAAGAATCGGCCAAAAGCGAGTAATGATTTTACGGACTTGTTCTGATGCTGTATCGAAAGTACCTATTCTTATTACATCAGGATTATCATCCCTAATTCTAGGTGTCAATAGGGATGTACGGTTGGTACTCAAAGCAAATTCATATGCTGATTTAAGAATTTTAGGGGGGTAGCCTCTATCTGAAATTCTCTTAAAAAGAATTTGATCCATAAATGATTCCACCGAAGAGCAGTTTCGTCGAAGACGTAGAAACTCTCCTTTGGGTATCTCCCTTTTTAGGAGGAGCGGATGGAAAGAATCCCATCTCAACAGATTGTTGCCCTCACTCGTCGTTCTGTAAACTGTTGTTGCAACGGAACCTATCTGATCTCTGTAAATAACTACATCCAAAAAATTCAAATGATCAGTACCAATTTCATGACCGATGTCATTCATATTTAAATCTGCCACAAATTCAATGAACTTGTCCTTTTCTCCTCTCCATACCATCAGGATGTCATCTATAGATCAACACCGCAGTTGAACGTGTTGTACCAAAGAGCCATATGTATCGGTAAATACAATGTTGTTCTCCCACCAGCCCTGGAGCAAGTTGGCATAAGTCGGCGCACACGGGTTACCCATGGCCGTGCTGGTGGAAGAACTTCCCGTTGAACAGAAAATAATTGTGTGTGAGGGTGAGTTCTAATAGATCAAGAATCGGTTCATTGTGGGGCCTAAGATAAAGACTTGGAGTTTCCAAAATGGAAGCAACTGCTCTCAATCTCCAAATATGTAGGATCGAGCTATATAGTGCTTCCACGTCGATACTGCAGATCAAAAAATTGCCCGTGATCGACAAAATATCTAATTTAAGTAATAAGTCGGTCGTGTCTTGAATATAAGAAGGGAGAGAGATAACAAATGGCGAAGTACCTTGTCTAGATATATCCCCACATTTTGTTTGGAGCAAAAAAAAATTGTTTTATATTTCAAGAATGGTACATAACATAATATAACTTTTTTTCTGAAGCGAATAAAAAAACAGCAACAAAATGCCATGTCATAAAACATCAAAAGCAGAAATAGCAGTCATTTTAGTAATGTCCGATTCAGTTAATAACAATACACATTGAACATGTAAATTTATCATATATCAGAAAATTTTCAATAACATAACTATACTGGATTAACTCATATTTGATATTCTTCAATATGAAAATGTTGTGATTATCCTTTTTTTTTTTTTTTAATTTCAAAACAACTTTATTAAGACAAAGCATATATAAAATACAACAGTAATAAGTCAATAAGGAATAAAAATTCTACCAAAGGAAAAGAGCAAAATTAAGCAAAAGATAACACATGTAGAATGAACTTGAAAACTAAAGCGGAATTGGTATGTCTAGCAAGAACCACCGCTAGCTACGATCATAGATAGAGCTAGCAAACTCAGATTCCTTTAAATCATTTAGGACATGACAATAATATATCATTTTGACATTAAATACTGCTGACATAGCTACTGCATAAGAGAACAGTAAGAATAGATAAAATAGTCAACCAACTAGAAATATTAAATATACCAACCGGACGAGACTAATAGACGTGTCAATCCGCACTTCAATGGAGCAATAGACCTAATCCCAGTGAGAACTGACCCCAAGTTAAGCATAAAAAGTATATGTCACAGCAAGGGCATAGTTCCAGTAGAGTTACGCATATCCCACCTCCGCCCTCTTAAATGCATCAGACCCCGTAAAGATCACCCATTCCTCCCAAATCTTCACATATCGATCTAACATCTGGTCCGTACCCACCCTTATTTCCTCCATGCGCTGCAAGTAGAAAATCTCCTTAAACCATTCAGCCAACGTGGGAACTTGTGTCGAGCGCCACTTCCTAGGAATCAGGGATTTAGCTGCTGCGAGCAAAAATAGTAGCAGACTCCCCTTCAATGAGCTCAGACTTAAAGGTAGAATGTAAAGCAGAACTGCAGGAGAGTTTTGCAATCATACTCCCGTGATAGTCTGAATTAGATTGAGTACTTTTTCCCAGAATGGCTGAATGGCCCCACAGCTCCACCAGATATGGGTCATTGTTCCCGTCTCCCTTCCACACCTCCAACAGGAGTCCGGAACTCCCGGGTAAATAGCATGTAACAATTTCGGCACCTTATACCAGCGGGATAGAACTTTGTAATTAAGTTGTTGTATCCTACAAGAGACTGATGCCTTGTTGGCCAACAAACATGCCTTTAACCAGTCTTCCTCAGCAATAGAGCAATTCAGTTCCTGCTCCCAGTTAAGTTGGAACTGTGGACGACCGTTGGAGTGTTTCTCAATCAGCATATTATACAGGGTGGAGACCAGGTGTAGTGGCTGCTTATCCTGAACACATAATTGCTCAAAACAAGTAAGGCTACGCGTTAGATCCAACTTAGCTTTGTTAGTGACAAAATAGTGCTGAAGCTGGAAGAATTGCAGCCAAGTGTTTGGGGAGCTAAAGGGTATCGGCACACAGTCATCGTATGACTTAAAGGAGGAATGGGTCACAAAGTCTTTAATGCGCAGCTGTTTCTGCTTACCGTCGTCGCCATACAGTAGACAATTTGAAGAGATATGGATCCCCGGGATCCAGGGCTGTGGAGTCGGAGTCGGTGGCTATTTTGTCAGAGTCGTCAAAAAATGGACCGACTCCGACTACTAAAATATATAATGAGTTGGTCCAGTTACTTCGATGCAGTGCAAAGAGCAAGAGGAATTGGGTCCGGCCAGTGCTACTGCTCCCATATCTTCAGCCTCATCACATGAGGAGTGTAATTGATGACATGGAGCAGGCAAAGCGCTGCCCCAGGGGAAAAGATTCCGCTCCCAGGGCAAACAGATTTCAGCAAAATTTTTCACCTGTTTCAAAGAAGTAGAAGAGTTCAACCATTCATCAAACCAGACTGTGGCTGAGGCAATTAATTTATACCATGAAAGTATTAGAGATGTTGCCCCTGGTGTTATCGTTTTGCCCCCAACCCAAGTTAGTGTAGAGAGGCTGTTCTCTATCCTGAAAATAATGAGATCAGATGTGAGATCATGTATGCAGGAAATGATGGAGGCAATACTATTTCTCAGAACAAATTCAGAGACTCCACAAATGTTCCTGCAGTGTTTTGCATTTTTACAATTTTTTTTGTGTTCTAATGTCATGTCCAATAAATATATTTTACACTGACAAGCAAAATGGTAACAATGTTTTGAACTTGTGACTTTCAAGCTCCATATCTCTCCATCCACAACAGCTTTGTATATGAGGCTACTGTAATTTTATATACAGTCATTTACCTATCTTATACAAAAATTTGACTTGCAAATATTTAGCATCTGCTTAGTTATAGTTTTGCTCCTAAAAATCAAAATGTTAATTTTTATTATTTTGTTAGTATTTGGGAAATCTGCCTTTTGGTTTTCAATACTGCCTGAATCCTTCTGGGCTCTGAATTAGATTCAAGCATATCTTGAACAAAATCTGATCCCCGGTCTCCTCTACACATTCCCAATGTTGGTACAGACTGGACTTGGATACAAATACAGCTTTTTCTTCAGCTCTACCCACAAGTGTTCAAAAGATCAAAACATTGTTACCCTTTTGCTTATCAGTGTCTGTCCTACCTAAATAGTTTGATTATTGTATCATAAGGTGATAAACAGCCTGATGTTACCATTTTACTACAGTAAAGTTATTACTTAAACATGCGCCATGTATGAGGGAGTCGGGGGTTTGGGAAATTGAGGAGTCGGGGCTTCGGCTTGCCGACTCCACAGCCCTGCCGGGATCCCCTTGATTTGTTTCAATGGGCCCCCCGGAGAGTATAGCCCATATTGTTTTCCCACAAGGCAAAACACTGATGGCGGACTCTGGGTAACTAAAGGAAGCTCGGGTACTTTGATCCCTGGCATAAAGTGGATCAGCCAAGGTAGGGTGGAAATCATCCTCCCGCTTAGCCGCTCCTCAACCTGAATCCACCGTTTAGAAGAGGTGGCATAGAACCAATCAATTTATTCTAGTTGCATTAATCGCCAGAAAAAACAATTTAGAGTCTGGAAGCGCTAAGCCCCCCCTCTCCTTTTTCCTTATCAAGACCTCCCTTGCAATTCTCGGTCTCTTGTTGTCCCACACAAAGCAGATTATCCGGTTTCTAATAGTAAACAGATGTGGTCCAAAGAAGCCAATTCTTTCTTCTAGCTATGGCATGTGGGGGGTTTACTAAACTAGTCTCACAGCTGTATTGCAAATTTATTCTGTTGATAACTTTTGCAATAGATGGTGTGAGGGTTGTTTGCCAATGTGAAGCTATCGTAATTCTTGCAGCTATTAAAGCATGAGATAGAACTGCACGAAATGGATGTGGTATGTTATTGAAAGTGAGATCTAGAATAGCTAGGTCCGGTGTGAGGTTAATTTTCCATTTGAAGATGTAAAGTAGCAGGTTTTCTAGTTCTTTCCATAGTGGTTGGATAAGTGGATGTTTCCACCACATGTGTAATAAGGAGCCTTTAGCACCGCACTGTCTCCAACATCCCCCAACATTGTGTAAGGTTGTCGTTACCAGAAACAATTGGACAATATTTTAGAGGATTTAGAACTTTATAGATGTTGGGGAGACCATAAAATGTAGCGATAGCTGAAAATGGGGGTAAAGAAACTGATATTAATTTTTATCATTCAATCCGTCTGTTATGGCAGGATCTAATAATTGTTTCAGTTATTTTTGAAACAGTTCTGTGGGATCGATATCTAAACAACGATATCCCTTTTTATCATTTAGAGGAGATGAGCACATGTCACGATACTCAAAATGATTCATAACATTGCCCCCTTTGTCTGCAGACTTTATTACAATATTAGAATCATTTTTAAGGGCTTTCTAGGGCTTCATTTTCAGATTTTAATGAGATTATATTGTGAGCCAATCAGATTTTTATTATCAATTTGTTCGATCTACATAACCACCCTCAATAATATATCAATATTGTCTTCGGTGTTAATCGGTGGAGATCGCCTTTTTTTTTTTTTTTAAATTTACAAACTGAAAAGGTCCTTTACTAGGATCCTTTTCTCCTTCCTGAAGTAGTGAAAGTAAAGCATCATTTGCAGATAAATCATCCAGGTCAATCCCCAAGTTCTCACATCTTTTAGAATCATTTTGCTTAAAAAACTTCTTCCATTTTAATGTTCTGGCAAATAGATGTAAATCTTTTACCCGTTCGAAACAATTGAACAGAGTGTGTGGCACAAATGATAGACCCTTTTTTGAAGTACACGTCTTTCCTCTTCCAATAGAGCCTGAGAAGACAGATTAATCACCAAGGAACTATCAGACACCAGCGAACATCCATTGAATTTATTTAGGTATTGTTAGCCCTTAAGGGGTTCTGAATCATACTTTCTAAAAAAGAGGATGGACTGACATGATTCGAAACAGATTGTGACTTTGTGAGGCATACTTTGCAGAATCTCCAGAAGATCTTAAGGAGACTTCTCTGACTCGCCCTTCTCTTTTGATTTCGTCTGTTTGGATTTTGAGTTTTGTAATAAGTCCATCTCTCTGTACCTCAAAACCTTGTGCTGTAGGGGGAACGTATAAATGGAGGGCGTTAAACCCTTTCGTTATCTGAGAGGTCTGTATCAGAAGATGTAATATCCGAATTGCCCCCTCTGTGTATCAGAGAAATAATAGGTTCTGTTTTCTTTTAACTTCGTTAAATCTTTCACAAACTGGTTGTTTTCTTTGTTTTAAATGAAACCTATATCTCTCGATTTTAGCTTATAATTCTGCCTCTTTTTTTCTCAAAATCTTCTTCCTCAAGTAATATTACCATAAAGCGTATTGAACTAGAGGTTGCCTCACTCTCCCACTTTTTTAGTAGTGTTTGTGATGTAGAGCGTAATGCAGGTTCAATATTAATTCTAAGACCCTTAGGTACAATATTTTTCATAATATAATTCGATAATGTTTTAGTTTCTCACCACGATTCTATGTTCGTTTTGTATTTGTTAGTTAGTCCTTAAATACAGTATTAAGAGGGAGACGAGCAGGATTATTATGTGATGAATCTTTTGCAGAAAACATGTCATCTACCTCCGAAATCCACCTATCTATCGATGCGTTAGATACAGTAAGATGCCAGCCATAATATATATGAAAATCAACAATAGAACTTTAGAGTCAAAACTTTACCAAAACTTAGACAAAAGTCCTCCCTGAATATCAATCAATAAAAGCCATTCCCTAAATTAGCACAGAAATCACAAAGAATAGGGGGAAAAGAGGGCCTCCAATGAAAATAAAACTTAACTTTTAATGAATCTCTTAAAAACAAACAAAGTATCCCTAGCAAACCCTTATCTAGACACCTTCCTAGCCAAGTTAGGGCTGCCGCCCCGACAAGGGCGACCCCAAGAGAATCTCCTAGTAGTGTTGCAAGAAATAGGATAAACAAATAACTAGGGGGGTTGTGGCAACAGAACATTGATTAATCGTTGCTTCGTCATGACCTCTCATGCTGCAGTGTCCTCTTCTAGCTTGCCACAAGTTACCTTGAGGAGCCCTTTGATTGCTCCGCGGCCATTTCATTTCTGTAGAATTTTCTTTCTTTCGAGCTCAAGCTTTTTCATTCTGGCCCGTCTGTTCTGAAACCAGACCTGTAGTCTAGCTTCAGGTATGCCGGTGATTTGGGAAAGTTAGTCCATCAGTATGATGCCCGGATAAGGATTCCTTTCAAAAGTTTTCAGTAGCACATCCATATTTTCTCGCGTGAACACAGTGCGCTTCCTCCTGACTTTCCCACACATGTAACGCATCACGTGGAGTTAATCTCTGGCGCCGCTCTGAGCCTCTTGCTGTTTGGGGACTAGAGTTGTTCTCATTTTGCAGGTGTGACTTGTTGTGACCAGTTTCAACATTTTTTAGGAATTTTAGGTTGTTTTTTTTTTTTTATTTTCCTTATCACTTTCAATAATTTTTTTTTTATTTCTGCAAATCTGATTAGAGAATAAATTGGAAAATGTGATCAACTAAAGATGCAAATAGTAAAGGAAAGAATTCAACAACAAGGTAACATAATAACAAGTAGGCTCCAGGAACATAGCATTTGTTTCACTACTATGGAGACCTATCACGTGGAGTCCATCTCTGGGGCCGCCCTGCGCCTCTGGCAGGTTGGGGACTGGTGTTGTCATCTAACTGCAGATGTGACTTGTTCTGACCACTTTCAATATTTTTTACTAATTCTTACGTCCTGCAGTTTTCACTTTGGCCACTAGCCCTAATAATTTTCACTTCCTGTTCTGTAGAGAAATACTTTGTGTCTCCTCATCAGCACAAGCAGGGTCAAGCTGTAAGGAGACACCAACATGTATAGATAATACAGAATCCACCATCCACAATAGGAGATGTCACATCTCCCCCTCTCCTCCTCCCTGTACGGAGTCTTCTTCCCAGAGCATGCTACCCACTACCAAGGCATCATGGTGCAATTATCACTGTTTATATCTCAGAACAGTGGTCAGAATCCCCTGATTAACCCTCTATATACCTCCGAGGGGGAAAAGCGTCGGGTAGAAGACTTGATATAGAAAATAAGGTCATATGTCTGATAATAAATACTTATGCACATTATCTTATATGAATACAGTAAGAAGGATGGTTATTTTTCATGCGTTTATCTGCATATGGACCATATATAATATAGTATCTAAGGTTAAAAGACGTGATAAAGAAAATAAGGTCGTACGTCTGATAATATATATGTGTGTACCTCATCTTATACGTTTATTATTTATTTTTTGAGCGTCCTTGGTTCCAGAGCGCTGTACATTCGGGTTTCATACATAACATAGGTCAAACAAGTACAAAGGTGACAAATTAATAACTAACAACTGGTACAAAAGGAGAGAGGTCTCTGCCCGTGAGTGCTTACAATCTACAAGGAAGGTGGGAAGAGACAGAAGGTAAGGGGCGGACTTGTTTGTGGAGGGTGTAGTGACAGCATGGATATTGTTGGTTATAGGCAATCCGGAAGAGATGGGTTTTCAGGTTGCTTTTGAGGCTGGTGAGAGTGGGGGAGAGTCTGAGGTGTTGGGGCAGCGAGTTCCAGAGTGTGGGGGAAGCACGGGAGAAGTCTTGGAAACGGTTATGTGAGGAGTTGACACGGGGAGAGCTGAGAAGAAGGTCCTGTGAAGAGCGGAGATTGCGTGAGGGGAGATACCTGGAGATTAAGGCAGATAAGTATGGAGGGGAGAGATTATGTAGAGCCTTGTAGGTCAAGGTTACTAACTTGAACTGGATTCGCTGGGCAATGGAAAGCCAGTGAAGGGATTGACAGAGGGGAGAGGCAGGGGAGTATCGAGGAGAAAGGTGAATCAGACGGGCGGCAGAGTTAAGGATGGATTGGAGGGGAGCGAGGGTGTTAGCTGGGAGGCCACAGAGAAGGTTGTTGCACTAGTCTAGCTGGGAGATGACAAGGACATGGACCAGCATTTTCGTGCTTCCAGAGTCAGGGCGCATCCACGCGGCAGTGGACACATACCGGCCGGTTTGCCGGCCAGTATTTGTCCTATTTTGCGCCCGTCCCCACGGCCGAGCGGGGGACGGCTTTTCTCCGCGATGAGCGGAGAAGAGCCCTCTCCCCTCCCATTGAGCAGCACATCTTCCGTCCGGAAACCGGACGGAAGATTGTGCTTCTACAATGTTTTGCCGCCGGTGGCAAAACCCGTGCAGTGGGGACTGCTGCACGGGTTTTCCATAGAGCACAATTGTGCTCATTTTCGGCCGGTTTTTCAGGTGGTCTGAAAAACAGCAAACCGGCCGAAAACCCGTGCCGTGGGGACATGGCCTTAAGGAATGAGCGTATACGGGAGATATTTTTTAGGTGGAGGCGGCAGGCAGAGGTGATTTATCTTTCATGCGTCATTTCATATTTGTTTATGAACCACAGAGTATAATATCTAATAATATTTAGTAGAGGTATGTTAGGTTTTGATTAGGGCGAGCCACCAGAGGTTGGGCCGTCCTTTTTGGGACGTACTCCTGGCCGGATTTAGGGCATGTAGGGAGATATTGTGGGTACGTGATACTGAAGAGCAGCACTAATATTGGGTTTCACTTGACAAAAGGGCATTGTGGTTGCCGCCTGACAAGGTAAGGCGTACCTAGGATTTTGTGGGCCATTGACACTGTTCATATAATTGGTGCTCAGGGGAGTTGTAGCAACAGAACATTGATTAATCGTTACTTCGTCATGACCTCTCATGCTGCAGTGTCCTCTTCTAGCTTGCCACGAGTTACCTTGAGAACCCCTTTGATTGCACCGCGGCCATTTCATTTCTTTAGAATTTTCTTTCTCTCGAGCTTTTTTCATTCTGGCCCTTCTGTTCTGAAACCAGACCTGTAGTCTGGCTTCAGGTATGCCAATGATTTGGGAAAGTTGGTCCCTCAGTGTGATGCCCGGATTAGGATTCCTTTTAAAAGTTTTCAGCAGCACATCCAAATTTTCTCACGTGAACACAGTGCGCTTCCTCCTGACATTCCCACACATCGAGCACATCACGTGGAGTCCATCTCTGGTGCTGCTCTGCGCCTCTGGTAGGTTGAGGATTGGAGTTGTCATCTTCTTGCAGGTGTGACTTGTTCTGACCACTTTCAAATTTTTTTTTTTAGAAATTTTGGATTTTTTTTACATTTTCCGTATCACTTTAAATTTTTTTATGTTTCAAGGTTTTTATTTGTGCAAATCTTATGAGAGAATAAATTGGAAAATGTGATAATCAACTAAAGATACAAATAGTAAAGGAAAAAAAAATCAAGTAGGTAACATATAAAGAAGGCTCCAGTAACTTAGCATTTGTTTCACTACTATGGAGACCTGTCTTCAGACACCCATACACTGACTGATTTCTCGCAGCTGAGGGCAAACAGACAACCCGTGTATTAAAGCAGATTGGGATGGTCTTATTATTACACCAAGACTATGGTGCATATGTAAAATATGTGCAAGGAGCACGTCTAGTGTAAACTTAGAAATATTGTAGGAGGTCCTCAGGAACGCCATTGCCCAGTTCCTTCCAGCACGGCTCGAATTTGACCTGGATACCTTGCGCAGAGGATTCTTCCTCAAGAGATTAAAGTGTCTGCGAGAACATCGATTTTCCCAAAGGACTTCTCTCCATAGCGACACTGCCGTGTGGTGGGTGATCTGCAAACCTCACATTAGGGTGATCCTGATGAGCAGCACTAATGTTGGGTCTCACTTGACCAAAGGGCATTGTGTTTGCCGCCTGACCAAGTAAGGTGAACCTAGGATTTTGTGGGCCATTGATACTGTTCATATAATTGTTGCTCAGGGGAGTTGTAGCAACAGAACATTGATCGTTGCTTCGTCATGACCTCTCATGCTGCAGTGTCCTCTTCCAGCTTGCCACGAGTTACCTTGAGGAGCCCTTTGATTGCACAGCGGCCATTTCATTTCTGTAGAATTTTCTTTCTCTCAAGCTCAAGCTTTGTTTATTCTGGCCCGTCTGTTCTGAAATCAGACCTGAATTAGGTATGCCGGTGATTTGGGAAAGTTGGTCTCTCAGTGTGGTGCCCGGATAAGGATTCCTTTCAAAAGTTTTCAGCAGCACATCCAAATTTTCTCGCGTGAACACAGTGCGCTTCTTCCTGACTTTCCCACACATGGAGCACATCACGTGGAGTCCATCTCTGGCGTCGCTCTGCGCCTCTGGCAGGTTGGGTACTGGGGTTGTCATAGTCTTGCTAGTGTGACTTGTTCTGACCACTTTCAAAATTTTTTAGGAATTTTAGTTTTTTTTTTTTTTTTCAATTTTCCTTATCACTTTCGATATTTATTTTTTTATGTTTCAAGGTTTTTATTTGTGCAAATTTTATTAGAGAATAAATTGGAAAATGTGATAATCAACTAAAGATACAAATAGTAAAGTAAAAAATATAACAACAAGGTAACAATAACAAGAAGGCTCCAGGCACATAGCATTTGTTTCACTACTATGGAGACCTGTCTTCAGACACCCATACACTGACTGATTTTTCGCAGCTGAGGGCAATCATACCACCCATGTATTAAAGCAGATTGGGTTAGTCTTATTATTACACCAAGACTCTTAGGCCCCGTTCACACGGCTTATTTGCCGACAGATTGGCGCCAGTATCCCCGCCGGATTTGCGCTTCAATACGGCGCCAATCCGTCGATTCATTACGGTAATCGACTGCTCTCATAGAGAACAGTGGAAACCGTCGCTCCCTCCCCGCTCGGCAAATCCGCCGCGGGGGTAGAATGACATGCACATTATTTACGGCGCGGACGCGCCGTTAAACAATGCATTGTCTATGGGGCCGGAGCGGCGCCCCCCGCCGCGCTCTGGCCCCGCCCCCGTTCGCCCCGTATTCACGGCGGATTTGTGCGCTCAATACGGCGCACAAATCCGCCGTGAATAAGCCGTGTGAACACGGCCTTACACTTATGATTCCACCGCGGCCATTTAATTTCTTTAGAATTTTCTTTCTCTCAAGCTTTGTTCATTCTGGCCCGTCTGTTCTGAAACGAGACCTGTAGTCTGGCTTCAGGTATGCCGGTGATTTGGAAAAGTTGGTCCCTCAGTGTGATGCCCGGATAAGGATTCCTTTCAAAAGTTTTTAGCAGCACATCCAAATTTTCTCGCGTGAACACATTGCGCTTCCGTCTAACTTAACCACACATGGAGCGCATCATGTGGAGTCCATCCCTGGTGCCGTTCTGCGCATCTGGCAGGTTGGGGACTGGAATTGTCAACTTCTTGCAGGTGTGACTTGTTTTGACCACCTTGAACATTTTTTAGGATTTTTAGGTTGTTTTTTTTCTTCCGTTTTCCGTATCACTTTCAATATTTTTTTTTTTATGTTTCAAGGTTTTTATTTGTGCCAATTTTATTAGAGAATAAAATGGAAGTGTGATAAGCAACTAAAGATACAAATAGTAAAGGAAAAAAAACAACAACAAGGTAACATATTAACAAGAAGGCTTCAGGAACATAGCATTTGTTTCACTACTATGGCGACCTGTTTTCAGACACCCATACACTGACTGATTTCTCGCAGCTGAGGGCAAACAGACCACCCATATATTAAAGCACAGTGGGATGATCTTATTACCCCAAGACTATGGTGCATGTGTAAAATAATATGTGCAAGGAGCACGTTTAGTTTAAACTTAGAAATATTAGGAACCCTATTGCCCACTTCCGTCCAGCACGGCTCGAATTCGACCTGGATACCTTGCACAGAGGATTCTTCCTCAAGAGATTCAAGTGTCTGCGAGAACATCGATATTCCTGAAGGATTTCTCTCCATAGCGACACTGCCGTGTGGTGGGTTATCTGCAGACCTCACATTTGGGTGATACTGATGAGCAGCACTAATGTTGGATCTTACTTGACCAAAGGGCATTGTGTTTGCTGCCTGACAAGGTAAGGCGAACCTAGGATTTTGTGGGCCATTGACACTGTGCATATGATTGTTGCTCAGGGGAGTTGTAGCAACAGAACATTGATTAATCGTTGCTTCGTCATGACCGCTCATGCTGCAGTGTCCTCCTCTAGCTTGCCACGAGTTACCTTGAGGAGCACTTTGATTGCACCGGGGGCCCATTCATTTTGTAGAATTTTTTTTCCCCTTCAACTTGTTCAAATGCCCTTGTTCTGAAACCAGACCTGTAGCTGGCTTCAAATGCTGGAATTTTGGGAAATTGGGCCCTCGTGTGATCCCCGGGATAAGGATTCCTTTCAAAATTTTCAGCAGCACACCAAATTTTTCGCGTGAAAAGTGCGTTTTCCCCCCTATTTTTTCCCACATGGAGCTCATCAGGGGGAGTCTGTCTCGGCGCTCTGGGTGCCTTGGCAGATTGGGGACTTTTATGGGAGTCCGTGCCTGCTGAGGGTCCCTTACTTTTTTCACCCTCTTGGTCCCATTTTAATGGTCTATCCCTTTTTGTTGGGTGCTTGGTCGCTCAGTTTACTACGGGCCGGCCGCCAGATCCCATACCACCCCCCTTAAATTTCAAGTTTTTTATGTTAAAACATTTTTTTTGGGAATTTTTAGTTTTTTTTTATTTTTCAAATTTCCATAACACTTTCAATATCTTTTTTTTTTTTTTTTTTTTTTAAAGTTTTTTTTTTGCAAATTTTATTAGGAAAATGGAAAAATGTGTTAATCAACTACAGAAACAAATGTAAGGAAAAAAAAATCAACAACAAATTAACATAATAAAAAAAAGGCTTAAGGAACATAGCTTTTTTTTCCTACATGGGGAGCTGTTTCAGACACCCATCACTGACTGATTTCTCGCAGTAGGCAATCAATCACCCCTGTATTAAAGCACAGTGGGGGTCTTATTCACAAAAACAAAAGTTGGTTTTAAATAAAATGTGCAAGGCAGTCTATTGTAACTTTAAAAAATTTTAGGAGGGCCCCGGAACGCCTTGCCCACTTCCCTCGGCATGGCTCAGATTTTACCCGGTACTAGCACAGAAAATTCTTCCCAAAGATTCAAGTTTGGAGAAAAACGATATTCCCAAAGTACTTGTCTCCACAGCGCACTGCCGGTTTGGGGGTTATTAACCTCCCTTTGGGTGAATTTAGGCAGCCCTAATGTTTGGGGCTCACTTGACCCAAAAAGGGATTGTGTTTGTGCCTAAAAGGTTTGGCGAAACCCTTTTTTTTGTGGGCCATTGACATTTGATTAATTGTTGCTCGGGGATTGTAGCAACAGAACATTTTATTAATCTGCTTCGTCGACCTCT
>JAODAL010008493.1:0-117243 GCA_025379985.1 Phyllomedusa bahiana
ACAGGATTCGGGCCCCAAATCCCTCCTTTCCCAAACACGTTAAAAGGAAAAACTATTTTGGGGGGCCCCGATTAAAAAATAGGCTGGTGGGCAGTACCTCCCGCATTTTCATCCTTAATACAACCAGCCAACCCCTCCCAGAAGGTTGTGACCAGGCCTCGTCGTTCCAGGATAACTCAGAGGACAAGGTCTGGAACTGTACGATGTACTGTCCCACCAAGGAGTCTCCCTGATGGAGTTGAAGAAGCGAAGAGGCAGCAGAGGAGGCTCGTCCTGGCTCCTCAAACACCTTGTGGATGGCGGCCAGAAAATTTGCCAGGTTAGCCGTCAGCGGGTCTCCACAGGGGAGTAACCCAGGCCAGTGCTTCACTGGAGAGCAGAGAAATGATAAAAGCCACTTTTGCCCGGTCAGTAGCAAACTGGTGTGCCAGGACCTCGAAGTGGATTGTGCATCGGTTCAGAAAACCTTGGCAGGCCTTGGGGTCCCCATAATAGCGAGGTGGCAGTGGCAGGTGCAGGGAGGAACTGCTTGATGCTGCAGGAACCGGAACGGAGACTGGTGCAGGAGCCTGACCAATAGGTGATTCTGGTAGATGAACTGCTAAGTTCTGAAGCATCACGAACAACTGCTCAGGACGGGCGCCCTGGCGTGTGATCTCGGCCATGAGGCTCTCAGTGTCTGGCAGCGGTTGATCGGCGGGATCCATGGCCCAGTTGAACTGTCACGACGGAAGGTGGATCCTCTGATCACCGTGTGGAATTGGCGTAACCGAAGAGTGGAGTCTAAAGGGCCCCTTGTCTTCACCAGAGCGAACTTTGCGCAGGGAATCCCCAGGTTTTCCCCCAACGCAGGACCAAGCAGTGACAGCCGAAGCAGGAGAAGTAGACTTGGACTGACTGGAGCGTGGAACCGAAGCTGGTAGAACAGGCTAGGCAGGAAGGGCGTGGCAGATGACGGTCAGCGCGAAGAATGAAGGCAGGACCAGGAACACAAATGGAATGGGATAGTGCGAGCAGAGGCAGGAGAAGCCACAGCAGCACAACGCATGAGGAGGAAGCAGGATGGGACCGGGTAAGTATAAGCGCAGTGAATTGAGCGCCGCTGCGCCCATGGCCCGAAGCCCGGACTGTGGCACGAGGCACACCAGGAGCCACGTGGCGTGTGCGGCGGTGGTTCGGTCACCAGACTGCAGCGCACAGCATCACAAGCGTATTATGACTCTTCCATGGTGCCACCGCTCTTTTACACTTGCCGAGTCCGTGACGAGAGTCGAGAGTCCGGCGAGAGTCCGTGACAGCTGGAAAATCTGCGCCCACTGTTTGCATGTCCAGCTGACACACAAACAGTGGATTGAACAGCGCAGTCCCTGGGATTCAAGGCATATGCCCTAGATCCCTGGCACATACGCTAATATCGGGACTACTCCCAGATGTCCCAGGATGACAGAACATTGTTTCAAAATCAGAACTGTCCCTCTGAAATTGGGATGGTTGAGAAGTATGTATTCATACTGAAGAAATCTCCCCTGACTCCAGTGACTGATCATTGACTGTTGCACTGTACTGTTATCCACAGTGATGATGATGACACTGTTGCAGTCCGCAATTGGTAAGTATGGATAACATGTAATATTTTTCAGTTGCCCAAACAAAGGAAGAAAGGTAGCCAGCTCACCTCTTAATACACCATAAGCAGTCCTGTTTCACGGTCTGTGCTCAAATCTGCTTCCCATGATTCGCAAGCAGTGTATAGAAGTAGAAGTACAGCAAAGTATAGAAGTAGATTGGCACTGGTCCGATTTTAATGCAATAAAATTCCGATTTTATTGAAATAGTATTAAAAACAAGCCAGAAAATGCGTATGTGCAAGATGATCAGAGGGATTGACAAGCTGACGTGTTTCGGGCTGAGGTTGCCCTTAATCGTAGTGGCAGGGACTGGCAGAGTAAAGGCAGTTAACCTTCCTGCTCGATGATTTAACTGACATTGCCTGTCGAAGGAAGTATTACAGCTTCATCTCCAGAATCCATCCTTTTCTCACTGTGGAAACAACCCAGACTCTTATTGTTGCTCTCATTCTTTCTCATCTTGACTACTGTAACTCCTTACTTGTTGGTCTCCCTCTCTGTAAACTCTCCCCCCCTCCAAAAACTGTCCTGAATGCAGTAGCCAGGCTTGTCTTTCTTTCCAGCCGCTATGCTGATGCCTCTACTTGTGTCGTCATTGCATGGTTTCCTTCAGGGCAGAATACACAATAAACTAATCACTCCACCATAGGCTCTAACAGCGCTTTCACCCTCCCTTTAACTCTCTCCCTCACTCTGTCTGCCACCCTACCCGGGCTCTTCGCTTGCTACTGAATCTGAGATTACACACCTCGCTCATCCAACCTCCCAATGCCCGTCTCCAGATTTTGCACAGTATTGCGCTGTTCCTCTGAACATGTTACCCCATGTGATCAGGCACACTCACCAATCCTCACGTTTTTAGTGGGGTTTGAAATACTCATTTTTTTTTTTTTTAAACAGTTTTATTAAAGGAGACAAATCGCAACAAACATATACATAATATCAAGTAGTACACCAAAATTAACATCAGATAAAGACCAGATTGATTCTGAAATTTTGACATGGATAGTACATTTGAGCTCGGGTTTGGTCTGTAACAACCAATAACCGTTACTCCTCAATTTTTCGTAGATTTTCTCCCGTTCCAACTTACCCCCAGGGCCCGAACAAACTGATGGAACACCCAACATCCCCAAAAGAAACCAGCATACTGACCCCTAACCCCCTCAACTTTGACCCAACCCGATGTGCACTGACCACCCACCCAAGTTAACTCCTGAATTTAGATTCCCCAAAGTGCTTGTGCTGCTCCAAAGGTAATACTCGGTGTAAAAGAATGGCTCTATCAAACTTTGGTTTCTTCGCATTATACTGTTTGGAAATGAAAGGTCTTATTCTGCAAAAACCTCCCTGCGTCAGTGTCCAAAGTTATTTATTGCCTGAACTTTTCTAGATATAAAATGTCTTTGGCACTCTGTGAGTTCAGAAACTGAAGGAAAAGATTCGTTTATCAAGTGTCTAAAAATGCATATCTTGCTGCTAGTAGCGTAATGGACCCTTGAAACTTTATAAGAGAGAAGCTGCTTTATTCTCCCGGATGCCTCTTAGTAGCAATGGAATAACATACCCTGAGGATTAAACGAAATAGACAATACCCACGTTTTTTTGCATAAATTGGGGTTTGTTTGGAGCCAAAAAATTATTGATCCCGGGACAATTGCATTTAAGTGATCAATTAGGCCTTCTCAGTCACATTGACAAGCCATTAAGTACCTTTGGAGTCACCTGAGCCCAGAGGGATGTTAAGGCCCTATATGTTTATGCGCCAACCAGAAAAATCTCTCTCCATTGTTTTTTGCTCCTATGGACCTTTCGCACTATTTTATCCTTTCAGAACTGTCAGGTAATTAATTTTCCCCAAGTTGGGCCCTCCCGTATTTAAATAGATTATCCTCCAGCTTCTCATGAGCCTTGGTCTGGAGAATGGCGTATATCCTAGACAGCATGCCTTTACTCTCCCAAGGTTTCAATAACTCTGAGAACTCTGCCGACTCTCCCAGGGACTGTAGGTGCAACACACTAGACCTGCAAAAACTCTCCACTTTTTTGTATTGTAAGATTTGGTTAGTTTCCAGTGAAAATTTTAACCGAACATCATCCCACGAGAGTAGTGAACCCGAGGTTTCGGATAGGAGATCGCCTAGAACCCTAATTCCCCTCTGTTTCCAAATGCGGAAAATTTGTTTCTCTGTACCTGGGCGAAAAGATGGGAGCTCCCAAAGAGAAACATACTGCGAAATATACATGGGGCACTTAAACAGCTTCCTTATATGTCTCCACGTAGCCAAAGTGTCCCTTAGGATAATACTTCGCCTCCCCAGGATGCAGCCTCAGTGGCAAATGTAATAATGATAATAAACTACAGCAAGATGACAGCTGAGATTCTAATTCTGTATTGGAAAACATACCCGTGTCATGTAGCCAATCTCTGACATGTCTCCACATGGAAACTAAATTATAAAATCTGATATTGGGTAATTGTGCACCTCCCCGCAATCTTCCCAAGGACAATTTTTCATAGCTAATACGAGATTTCTTTCCTCTCCACACAAATTGTGCAAAGGCATGTCTTAATCTATTTTTGTCTGAGTGCTTAATAAGCAGGGGTATATTTTGTAAGGGATAAAGTATCTGCCAAAAATTTCATTTTTATCAGATGTATTCTACCCAAGATAGATAAGGGCAGGTCTCTCCATCTTTCTAATTCCGCTATAATCTTTGAAAATTACCGGCGGGTAATTTAGTTGATACATTGATGATCCCTTGGGGCCAATTTTTATTCCTAAGTCTCGAGGAAACGTACTACTTTCACCTCCCCCTCTTGGTTGGGGATATGATTTTGAGATCCCGCGGTAAAAAACGCATTTTGTCTTATTTATCTTGAACCTGAGAAATTTTCCCCAAATTTTGCAAAGTTTCTAAAAACTTCCTTGATTGGCTTTGGGGTGACAAGAGAAGAATTCTCGCGAAAAATATATCTTGACTTCCCCGGGTCCAAACTAAAATCCCTTGAAGATTTTTTCCCTGACAAATGAAGGCCCCGGTCAAGGGCAAAATCAAATGCTAGGGGACAGCGGGCAAAACCCGCTGTTCCCTTCTGCAAAAATGGACAGGGAAAAGATAAACCTGGATAAAAAAATGCCCTTGAGAAGTATTTTTACGTACCTTAAATATTTTCCAATTTTTTCCCGAAAAGCCCATTCTATTTCCAAAAAAACCAATTTAACCAATTTTCCCAAATTTTCATTTTCAAAGGGTTTCTCAGCGTTGATGCTCAAAAAAACAAAACCCCGATCTCTCCTGAGAGTTCCGTCCACAAAATCCTGCACGTCAAAAAGGGCCTAAAATTTTTCACCCCCATCTTTCCCTTTTTTGGAAACCCCCTTTGGGGTGGGGGCCAACCCAATTTTTTGGGATTAGTCCGCTAAACTGTTTGCTATGACTTTGGGGGAAAATTTTAAAATCCGATTTTTTTAGAGATATAGGGCATAAAATCTTTCCATCGCGGGTCTTCCCGCTTTCTTTTTAAATACTTTAATTTAACTGTTCCCCGGAAGGGGGCATCCTATTTTTTTTTGTAAAATTATCGTTTATAAATTGCACTAAAAATAGGGGTGACTTCTTTATCAGTAAATTTTTTAAAAGTCACCAGACAAACTTCCGGGGAAAACCCCGGGGCCCTTGGCCGGTGGGATATTTTTAAATAGCTGTCTCATTTCCCTTTCCCCACTGATCCCTGCTTCAACCCAAAACCCCACTTCATTGAAATCTTTTTTTAACCCAAAAACCCCCCAAGGAAAAAATTTGCCTTTGGGGCATATCACCGGGGCCCGCTAAAATTTTTTTCTTTTAATGGTTTTTTCCAAAAATTTTATTGATTTTCCCGGGGTTTCCCACAAAGCCCCCGGAAACCATCCACCCCCGTCCCCTAATAAATTGGGGCCCGAAACCCCCCCTATTTTTGGGCTACTTTTTTCCCCGTATCCCAAGAAAAAACGGGGGTTTCCTTTTTGAACGACATTGCCGGGGCATATTTTTCCCAAACCCAAAGCCTCAGAAGCTCCCGGGGAAGGGGCCCCTCCCCCCAAAAAGCGCCAGGGAATCGCCACAAAATATCTGATCCATGGGGTTGACTGTCTCTCAAGGTCAAAAGTATCGGTGAGTGGTCCGAGATCACCAAATCCCCAATATCTATAGTGCCACCTAAATTTAAAAAAATTCCCTGTTGGGCCAAAAAATAATCGAGACGAGACCATGACAAATGGACGTGAGAGAAGTGCCTAAACTGTCTTTCCTGTGGGTTCGACAGCCTCCACACATCACCCAGACCCGAGGATTCACTAAGCTCATGTATTAGACTTTGACTTAGATGTTTCCCTCCCTTCTGCGCCCCAGTACGCTTTCTGTCTTCCTTCTCGTTCATCACACAGTTGAAATCTCTGCCTACCAAGACTTTGTTTCCACTCTCCTTCGCTATTTGGTTATGTAGTTGGTGAAAAAACTCCCTGTCCCGGGTATTAGGTGCGTATACATTAAAGAGACTGATTACTCCAGCCGAGGTCTCGAACTTCACCATGATAAGTCTGCCTTCCCCATCTGACTCCTGTGAAATGATTTTATATGGGGAGTTTTTGTTAAATAGTATAATCACACCTGCTTTACCCTTTACTGCAGCCGAGTCTCTGACTTCCCCGACCCACATTGTTCTCAGCCTACTAAAAGCCCTTTCCTCGAGATGCGGCTCCAGTAAGATGGCAATGTCCGGTTTCTGCTTTTTAAGGTATCTTAAGATCATCATTCTCTTATGAGGGGACCTTAGCCCCTTGACATTCCATGATATTATCCGCATCGCTTGTGGATTCTAGAACTTGTGACCAACTAGAATATTTTAGGAACCAGTGCACATCCGTCCCCCCACCCCTTTTAAACCGAAAAGAGAACCCTAACAAAAAGAAAAAAACCCGTAGCCTCCACAAATCCTAATCAGGTCTCCTCCCTTTACTTTGTGACTTCTCTTTTTTCATGCACCACGCTCAGAGGTGAAACCTCGAACCTCAGAAATCCTCTTAAACGCCTTTCCACCTCCCACCTTCCCCTCACACTGCCCTGATTGAAAGATTACAACTGTGGACACCCAATCCCTCATCTGCAGGCTGGCTGCTGCCATCTACACTCCCACCTTCCCATCAACTTTGTTGCACCCCCCCACAGCTGATTGAATACCCCACAATGAAATCCACTGCCAGAACTTGCAACTGTCACCCCAACAATGCCATTTTTAAGTCCTGATACAGGAACACAAAAGTAGAACCTAGAAAATTAATAAAGGGTCAATGTTTTCTTGGTGTCCGGTATTGTCCTGAGTGAGTGCTACTATTGTCACTCTCCTGACTGGACCGGGGTTTGCTAGTATGGCGTTGACTTCTGCGCTCCATAGCAAATTTTTTTACATCTTGCCGTATTGTGGCCCCTTTCTTTTGTGCCAGTCCTTCTAGAAATTCCTCAGTTTCTTCAGGAGTATGGCAAAGCACTATCGGACCCTGATCTGGAAAAATTCTTGAAATAGCAGGGAACTGGAGATTGAAGCGAATTTGTCGCTTGACAAGGGCTGTACAGACACTAGAGAACTGCTTCCTCTTCCTAGAAACTTCAATAGAGTAGTCCGCAAAGATAAGGAGCTTGTCCCCTTTGTATAGCAGAGGAGATTTATTAGCCCTGTAAGCTTGCAGAATCTGTGACTTTTCAAAATAATCCAAATATTTCACAATGACAGGTCTAGGCTTGTCAATAGCCACCTCTGCAGATGTCGGTTTAGGTGGACCAATCCTATGTGCTCTCTCCACTTTTAGGGGATGCTGCAACTTTAGAAGCTTCAGGATTTCGACTGCGCAAATATTATGTAGATTTTTTGCGGGAATGTTTTCATTGAGGCCGATAATACGCAAATTATTTCTACGCGACCTGTTTTCCAAGTCCTCAACTTTGTTTTGTAGGAACTCAGTCCTTCTAGATAACCTTTCTAGAGTGCTTCTGGCCCCCAGCATATCATCTTCTACCACATTTATGCGCTCCTCCAATTCCCCAATCTGTGAGGTGTGCTGAGATATATCGTTATGTAAAGCAGACACTGCGGCCGTTACAGCAGCCGTCACTGAGGCGGATATCGTGGCTTCTAACGCTGACATGATATCAGGTGCCAGTAATTTGGCAACTGCCGCTGCCATAGTTTTGCAGGAAACTTCAAGTGCTGGAATTTTCTTATCCAGCTCCCCCTGATGTATGAGGGGTTCAGCTCCCCCTACCTCCACTGGTAATATGGCTGGTAAAGCTCCCTGAGGCTGTATAGGTGTGTGCTGGGTGTCTCTGACCTGCGGTTCCTGCATGGTGTCCCCCTCCGGTGATGCCCCTCTGCTGCTGTTGTAGTTGTGCCGGCTCCACGGCCTCCTCTCCTGCTGCGTGGTGGTTCGGGCGCCATTTTGGAATTGCCGTCGGCAGATGCAGAAGGGACCGTTCCTGCACCAGGGCTCCCCGCTGTTCAAATTCACCCTGCTCCAACACCGGAGTGTGTACGGAAAGTGCCATTTAAGTGGCAGGTATACTGCGGGATCGCCTTGTTTCAGACGGCGCTGAGGGGGAGCTCCGTCCTCTGCCTCCTCACATGCGTGCGCCGGAACCAGAAGTCGAAAACTCATCTTCTTAGACAAGCCTACCAAGATCCCTAATTGTTAACCCCCCAAATAATGCCACACATTCATCACTTCCTGAACTTTGGCACCCATAGGCACTTACTTGTATGTAGATGTATGGTTGGGATGGTTCATCCACTTTTTTATGTATACTACCCAATATTTATGTAACATGGCTGGACCATTGTAAACCAAGCACTTCTCACCCTTTGTTTCACCCATACACCCTTATAGATTGTAAGCTCTTGCGAGCAAGGCCCTGACACCTCGTGTCTCATTTGTAAGTAGCTTTTTTATAATGTAATGTCTGATTTGTCTGTGCTTATACCCTCTATATTGTAAAGTGCTGCGGAATATGTTGGTGCTATATAAATAAAGATTATTATTATTACAGCTTCCTGTGTAGCAGAGTAATTATTTTATGTAGTTTATTATCTCTTACATGGAGGTATAACAGATACTGTACTGTATAAAAACAAAGTCTACAATCTGCACAATAGAAATGGGCACAGTCTTGCTGACGCCATTGTAGCAGAGAAGTGGAACTAAGGAAGTGTCATCAGACCTGACATCACTGGCTGCAGGAAGCTTGCCCCGCCCCAGAGTTAGACTCTACAATCTAGTTGCAGCATTGGCAGCAGCACAGCAGATGGAGGTTAGTGACCTCCATCACTCCATCATCCGGAATTTTTAAGGCATTTTTATTACTTTCTGCTAAGTCAAAAGTTTACATACATTCCACTAGTATTTGGTATCATTGCCCTTAAACTGTATGACTTGGGTCAAACGTTTTAGATATCCTTCCACAAGCTTCTCACAATAGTTGGTAGGAATTTTGGCCCATTCCTCCTGACAGAACTGGTGTAACTGGGCCATATTTGTAGGTTGCCTTGCACGCACCTGCCTTTTCAGCTTTTCCTATAAATTTTCAATAGGATTGAGATCAGGGCTTTGTGATGGCCACTCCGAAACATTGACTTGGTAATCCTTAAGCCACTTTGTAACCAGTTTGCCAGTATGCTTCAGGTCATTGTCCATTTGGGAAATTCACTTCCGCTCAAGCTTTAACTTCCTCGTTGATGTCTTGAGATGTTGTTTCAGTATTGACACCTAATCTTCTTTCCTCATGATGCCATCTATCCCTTCCAAAGCACCTCCGACAATATTTAATTATTAAAGATACAGTAGTTGCATGGAAGGCGGTAAGGAAGTTGATGGGTCTCCCGTTCCTATGTTCAAAACATATGCATCTCTGGGACCATTCTGAGTTTTTACAAGGGCAGGAAAACCTAAATTTGATTTGGGTTAAAGGGGGGGGTGTTTCATGTTTCTGAAATTAGAGTTCTGACCCCCGGGAGATAAAAGAGAAATGTAAAACACTCGGATGTTTTTTGGGGGTTTCACCCAGTTTTTCAAGTTTTTTAAAGAAGCGTCTAGAAATTATAAAAAGGAGTTTCAGATGAACAATTTGATGCTTTATAGGACACCCCTCCGCTTTAAAAACCGCTCTCTTCATCCCCCAGAGGATCCCGTACCTTCCCCCCCCAGAAGAAGCTTCAAGAACTCTAACCCCTTCTTAAATCTACAGCAGAGATAGTGAGGTCTTCCCATGGATTTTCGCCTAAAAGGAGAGAAACTCCAGAGACGGGTCAGAACTTCCCCCGTCAAAATCCCCTTTCCTCAAGATGCTTCCTCAAAGGGAAAAGCTCCCGTTCTGTTTGGCGTGCGGGACCCTCGGGAACCTGAACATTCTCTGAAAACCTTATCCTTGTTCTTGGGAAGCTCCCCCTTTTTTAATTTTGTCCCTTTTTGCTAAAGTTTTTTTTTCTCTTTTGGATGAGTCCTGTTTTTCTAGGGTTAAATTTTTGTTACGGTCTAATTTTTATATATTCCCAGTTTAAGAAAATTTTTACTACCTTAAGCCCTTTCCCACCAAAATCCCTTACAAAATTATGGGCCCCCCGGTGGGGGGCATTGCACTAACTGCCTTACTTGTCTTGTTTCTCTCACATGTCGGAAAAAGAAAGTCCAAACACATTGGTGCTTTGTTTTTTTTTTTTCTGTTCTTTTTGGGGTACCTTCTATAATTCCGGTCCTAGCCAACCGGGGTCTTTCTTAAAACCCGAAGCCCATTATTATGACCCTGTCCCCTTAAAATTTTGGGGGGGGGGTTTTTAAAACCGGGGGGTTTTTCCAGGAAATAGAAAATTTTTCCATGGTTCTCCCCGTATTCCCTATCCCATGCCCCCCTTTTTTTTGGTAATTTTATTTAGACTCTCTTTTGGGTTTACTGGGGTATCTTCATCGAGGGAAGGGGGACTATTCCCTTTTTTTTTCCCCCCCCCTACAATTCATAGAAAACCCTATTGATTAACTATTTCCCCAAGCCTGCAAAGGGTGGATCTCTGTGATTTTAAAGGATTTAGTTAAATTTCAGATCATGCCCCTCTTTCCCTCCAACTGGGGAGCTGCTCCCAAAGGCACAGTTTACCCTGGAATTCCCATCTTACCTTTTTGGGGGACGAGGATTTTTGCTAAATATCCTTCGAGGGTGGGGGGCTGAAAATTTTTTCCCAAGACAACCCGGAGGAGGGGACGGACCATCTTACTTTTGAGAAGTTTAACGGCTTGGGAGGCCACTTGATTGCCTACCCCAAACCCGCGGAAGGGGGGTTGTGGATAAAATTCATTTTGAATGAGAAGCTTCCTTTTACCTGATTTCTCTTCCAAAACCCATCCGCAGAAAAACCCCATGCTAACAAAAAAAAAAGTATGAGCGCGGCTGGATAAGACAGGTGTCCCGGTTTTTTCCCGGGAGGGTCAGCAAAAATTTTTCAGGTTTTGGGAACAAAGCGGGGGCTTTTACCCAAATTTTCCCAAGGGGGATTAACTCGGGGCCCAATACTAGCATTGAAGGATTCATCGGGAATATGCAATATTCGCTAGCTTTTAAAATGTCCCACCGTTTTTAGCCCATTTTATATTCCCCAGAAACCTCGATTCAGGACCCCTCAACGTTTGGGGCCGTCTGCTCTCCCTCCCTTTCGGGGCAATAGGACTACCTTAACCAACCCCCCAAAATGAAGAAATCTCTAGGGTTATAAGAACTTGGTAATAATAAAGCCCCGGGCCCCGATGGTTCTCGGGGAAAAATTCACAAGATTTTTAATCTAATCAACCCCCTTCTAAACCACGTCTCTAATCTATTCCGATAACACTCTCACCCCAACATATAAAACCCAGGTTTAATAAAATTTTTACCAAGCCGGAAAGGGCGTGTCCCCCCCACCCCCAATTTCATTAAAAAATGTTGATTTAAAAAAAATCATTTCAAGGTTTGGCAGACGGGCGGCCACTCTTCTTCCCTTTTCATTACCCCCCAAAAAGGGGGTTCGTTAAGAGAGGGGCGGTCCCTAAAATTGTAAAGTCATTAGTCGGATGAGATCAAATGCAATCCGGGTTTCATCCCTCTCCAGCTGCCCTTTTCCATTGAGCAGAAAAAGCTTTCGCAGGGTCCTGAATGGCGGGGCAGGGGAGGACGATTGGGGTTTTCCCCCAGGGACCTTTTCCGTTCTTATCTCTTCACTAACACAAACCCCCGCCCAGATCAAACCCCCCGTTTTCATTCTAGGGTCATTCTTTGGGGAGAGGCACTCCCAGGGATCCCATTACCCCATACTTTTTAATTTTGGGCCATAGAGCCGCCTCCAGACCCCTAGCCGCAATAGATCACTGGGCATTAAAACGTTCACCCAATATTAAGGTTCCTTTTTCGTGATACTCTGATTTATCTACTACCCATGGTGGAGGTTCCGATAGCTCTAATCGTTTACATATTTTGGGGCCTTTTCTCGGGTTTTCGGGTTAATTTTTTAAGTCAAATTTGTTGGTCTCTCCCCTCTCATTCACCTTTTCCCACTTTTGTTTTGAAATTTACCTTTTTCCCCTGGCGGGGCCTCCATCAAGTATCGGGAAAAAATATCGGAATCCCTGAGCCCCCCCCCCCCCCTATATCACCTCCAATTATCCCCCTCTTTTTTAAAATTTAAAAAAATGAACGAGGATGCATTTTCCCGACCCCCCTTACTTGCAAGGGCTCATTTCTAAGTGTAAACTTTTCCCAAAAAAATACTTATTGTTACAAAAAATCCCCTTTTTGCTTAGACATAAAGAGTCCCCAATTTTTATACTGTACCTCTTTATTTCTTTCCTAAGGAAAAAAACACCCCCCAGATACTCTAGCGAAACTGATCCCCCAAGTAGGGGGGGGGGGGGGAGCAAATTTTTTGCCGACCTTATTTTGAAAAACTGCCGCCTCCTGGTCCGGATTGGATTGGGAAAACCCAGCTTCCAATTTCCAATCTCTCACTGAGGCAGCACTGGTTCACCCATGAACGCTTCCACCCCTTCTTCATCCCAAAATATTCTGCTCTTCCTAAGGGGCGAAAATACCCTCTTTGTGAGGAACGATGGGCCCTGGAAGGGCCCTGTAGAACCCGTTTTCTTCCCACCAACCAGTAGATACCTTCCACTCTGCACACCAGAATTAAACCTGCCCCTTATAACCCCCAAATTTTAAAAACGGAGGATAAGGGTTTTTTAACTATTCCCACTTATTACCCCTTCCCCACCAAGGGGTTTACTCTCCTCAAAATTTTACCCAAAAATATACCTTGCCACCATCGTTTTTTTGGGTTACTCCCTTGAGTTTTAAAACGAACCATCTCAATTTCAATGAAGCTTTAAAAAAATTTTTATGTCCCCCCTTTTTCAAAAACCACCTCTACAGGCTAATCGGGTTTCGGATTAAAAACGAGGGGGCCTGAAAAATTTTTGCAAATAGGTTCCCCCTAACCGAGATCCAAAAACAACTCCGGATGGAAAGAACAAAAATATATAGAAAATGAAAAAGGAGGCACGCTTAAATTTGCCCCATTCCCAATTTACATTTTTAAATATTCCCCCCTCCACTGCCCAGACCTTTTTGAGTCCTGCCCCAAGTGTGGCACCCCCCCCATTTTTGTCCAAGTAAAAGGGACCGTGTGGAAAAATAAGTTTTGGGGACACAAAAAAAACCTCTGAATCCTTAAGTTTTGGTGTCATTTAACTTTAACCCAACACAGCCCCTTTTCCCAAAATTTGCCACAACTTTTTAGGAACCACTCAATTCGTTAATTTTTATTAGCGGCAAAAGAACCTCCGCCCAAAGGGTTGGGAACCAACCCCCCAAAAATTGCAGGAAGTAAAACCAGGGGGTAAAACACATTCGAAATGGACAGAATCGACATCTTCAGGACAAGGAAACCCAATGCCTACATTTTTCAAAAAATGCGGAAGTTTTAGTTCCCTTTTACCCCCCAGGAGATCAGAAGATCATGAGTCTTTTGTTTACACCTCCTGGTATTTTTTCGACTAGGGGCACTTGGGGGGCTTGGATATTCGATCCCAAAACTTGGGAGCTTTACCTTACCCAAACCCCTGATCATGCCCTGGAAAACCCTTGGTAACGTGGCGATTTGGGGGTAAAATTTGTCTTTTTCTCCCCGGGGGTTTTTTGTGGACGGGGGGCCCCGGTGGCACCCCGCAGCATTGTATCAAAAGGGATTTTTTTTCCCAAATTTATCCCGGACTTACATGATTACAAGGTTTATGTATTATGTCTCTTATACATAATGTGAGGGTACCACGCGTGTTTGTTTTTTTTTTTTTGGGGGGGGGGTCTTTTTTTTATTTTTTTTTGTTTTTTTTTCTTTTTATGAAGATGGACCCGTTTTTTTCTTCTTTCCTTATTATTAGATCCAAAGTATCTCAAAATACTTTTTTGTTTTTTCATTGCTTAGTACTTTTCTTATCTGTAAAATGACCCTTTGATTATTTCTTTGGTATCAGTGTACCATAAAAAGGGAAAAAAAAAAAGAAAGGAAAATTTGAAAAAATAAAAAAAAAAAAAACTTCCCCGAAAATTCCCCCTCAAAGGTTTTTGGAAAAAACAAACAAACCTCTTTTCGGGAATCCTAAAATTTTGAGGATAAAAACGCCTGTTAAGTTTTAAAAAGGCTGGGAGTTATATGGAAAATTAAAACCATGTAAACGGGAGGGAATCCCAATATAAATTGATACACCATGCCATTTATAGTTTTGATATCTAACCCCACATCCGAATGCCCCTGACAGATTGGTGGCTTGCCCTCAATGCTCTCAGGCGAACACTGATTTGTTTCACAGAATTTGGAACTGTCCAAAATCACAGGACTTTTGGGAACAGGTGAGAATACTGCTTAATACCCATCTGAATTTAGAACTAGAACACTCATCCTATTTTACGTAACTCCACATAAATCCAGAAGGAAAAGATGTTCCTCTGTTAGCTCATATTTTCTTTTTGGTAGCCAAAAAAGCCCTTTTAGCCTTTGGCTTAAACTGGAGCTCCCCCCTATTGAATGGGAACCCACAAGTGAAACACTTTCTTTTTTTGTTTTGGGGGGGGGTGGAATATAATAAAGAACACACCAAAAGTTTTTTCAAAAAACCTTTTTGGGAAAATTTTTTTAAGAGACATATGCTTCCCTTTAAAACACTACTTGGGAAAATAAAAGAGTACGAGGCCCTCAGGGGAATGACAGCGGAACAATTATCGGGGTCGAACAAAAAAGAGGTTGCAAGATGGCTGGAGGAGCAAAGGTGGAGAAAACAATCTGTGTATCGTGCAAATAATTATTCCGGATATGACTGTAGAATGGCGGAAGGGGGGGAGGGGTTTTTTGCTTTGTTTAAATTTTTTAATAGAGTCGTAAAATTTACATTCAAATTATCCATTTCAAGACCTTGAGCATATTTTAGAAGTGCATAGCCCTCCTACAGCAAAACACCCCCCAACATGATGCGCCACCCCCCTGTTCACAGTTGGGAAAGGGGTTTTTAGGCTCCCAACTTCTCCCTTTTTCCCTCAAAAATAATAGGCATTATGGTAAACATTCAATTCTAGTCTTTTCGACCTCAGAACATGTCTCCAAAAAAGTAGGCTTTTTTCCTGTGTGCCTTTTAAACATTAATTGGGGTTTTAAAAAGTTCTTTTGGAGTAATGGCTTCTTCCCGGGAAGTCTCTTTTTTCACCATGTTGATAAGACTATTTCACTGTGGAAAAATGAACAATCTTTCCAGCCTTTTCCCCACTCTTTACAAAAACTTTTGTTTTGTTTTGGGGGTTTTACGGGTTGTTTCGCACATGTCGGACCAAGCACTTTTACCAGACCAAAAAAACCCTTCCTTTCTGAGCATATGATGTTGGACATTCCCATCTTTTTTTGTACATAGAACAAGGCACCTTCAGGATCTGGGAAAATTTTCACCAAGGGAAAAAGGAGAACCTGATATATTTCTGATTTTTTTTAACTTTCCCATGTTGTTTAAAACAAACAGTGTGTTTCTGGGGTGCATAAAAAAATACATCCACAATGTGTCTCTAATTTTAAATCAGATGTTGCCAAAAAATTACCAGAAGCTTTTAAGACATTAAAAACATAATTTGGGCTGCCCCAAGGGATAGTAATCATTGTGTATGAAACTTTTGACTTTTTGCAAAAGTAAAAAAAATCCAAAATTTTTCTCCATTATTCTGCATTTGGCAAAAAAAAAATAAATTTGGTAACAAAAAAAGATAGTTCTTCATATAGTGAAAAAACTTTGGGTTTTAACAGAAATACAAAAAGACATGTCCCCTACATAGGGAGGGACAAAACCCAAACCGTTTTGGGAGGTAGGGGATAGCTCCGAGTAAAGGAAAAAGGTACCCCTTTGGTTTCAGCTTCGTATCTCCCCATCCACTACAGCTTTGAACGTAGAACTACCATCATTTTGACTTTTTCCAAAACAAAATTTTGCAGCAATTTTGCATTCTTAAAAAAAGCCCCATTCGTCCTGCAAGGCTTTTGTTACGTTTTGCTCCTAAAAATCAAAATTTTAATTTTTATTATTTTGTAAAATCCTTTTTTCCCCGGGAAGGGGGGTCACTTGGCGTTTTTCCGGGCTTATCCACGGATAAAAGGGCGGTCCCCAAACTGCCCAAACAATCCCAACTTTAAAAATGGGAGCTGTCTCCCAGGCGCACGCCTCACTCTCCTGGGGGGGATGTGCTAATTGGCCCCCGGAGAGCGTCCCCATCTGGCGGTATGATACACACACAAACCCGTGCGGGGATGCCCCCGGGACTCCTAGGGCCACATAACCCAGGCAGAGTGACAGGCACAAGAGCAAGGTGCTCGGCTGCCAAAAGAGAACGGTAACTATTATTTTTATTATTTTTGTCATTGGCAATGTATAAATTTTTCCACATATGAAGGATGCCTATCTGACTAGGGGGGACCTATGTACCTATAACTATGAGGGGGCCTTTATACCCTAGCTAAAAAGGACCAAACACCTACCTCCCAGAGGGGACCAATATACCTTCCTAACTATGAGGGTACCTATATACCTGCCTAACTAAAAAGGCTCCCCATATACCGCCTAACGTAGGGGACTTAGTACCTGCCTAAATATAGGTGTTTAAAAACCTAACTATAGAGGGGACCTATTACCTTTAACAGAGGGCCCATATAACCCGCGTATGAGGGATACTTATTACCGGGAAACTAAAGGGACCTATTTACCTGCCTAAAATGAGGGGACCTATATATCTGCCCAACTAAAGAGGACCACTTATATACCTACCGAACTATGGAGGGGACATCTACACATACCTACCTAAGAAGGGGATCTATATACCTACCTATTGAGAGGGTATATATAACTGCCTACCAACCAAGGGGACCTATATACTTATTTAATATAAACACTACAAAAATGGTGACAGTACTAAACTCTAGTCCCTGCACCCTCTAAAGCTAATGGCTGATCTTCTGGGTGTGCAGGGGACAGAGTTCAGGCCACACAATATGATCCTGAGGGTACATCCCACTGCAACCCAAAAACCAAGGTTTTCCCCCCCCCCCCCCCCCCCCAGATATTGTGCTTTTGGGTTTACTGTGGCTCATATTCCCCCCCCCCCATCCGCAAAATCAGCCCCCACTAGATCCCTTAGCCCCCAGTTCCCCCTTTATAGAAAGGAAAAAAAAAAAAAGGCTGCCCGGAAAAAAAGGGACAAGACATGTGATGGGAAAACTGCAAGACAAGCTTGGGGCCCAAAAAGACATTAGGCATTTTTGGGTGAAAAAAGGAAAAAACAAGGAAAGACGGTACTCCGATCAGAAAAGATGTCACTGTCATCCTGGGTGGAAAATACATCTAATTACTTCTACACTGAAGGAAATAATTTTTTTGGGTCCTTTTTGATTTTTAAGTTTGCCCAAAACAAGGGGATAACACAAATTTTGGGGGAGGTTAAATTTTACATTTAAGAGATAGAAACCCAAAAAAAATCCAAAAATTTTAAATTTTAAATTATATAAAATTTTTTTTCACTTTGATGAGGAAATATTAATACCTTGGGAAACAAGACTTAATACTTGGGGAAAACCCCGTTGCCAAGCACGGCAGTCAGACTTTTTTTGTAGTTATGAGAGGTTTGTCACGCGGAGGAAAATTTTGGCCCATTTTCCCCCCTTTGCAGTCATCTTAAAATCGTTAAGATTTTAGGCGTTTCTTGGCAAAATTGGAGCTTCAACCCCTCCAAAAAGTTTTCTATGGGGTTAAGGTCTGGAAAAAAAAGGTTAGGCCACTCCATACCTAAAAATGCTTTTTTTTGAAACCCCCCTTTTTTTGCCTTTTGGGGTTTTGTTTTGGGTCATTGTCTTGCTGAATACCCTGCCACGACCCATTTTCAATTCCCGGGAGAGGAAAAGGGTTGTCACTCAGGGGGTTTTTTGTCAGGCTCCATCCTCCCCATTGAGCGGTGAAAATATCCTGTGTGCTTACAAGAAACACCTCCAAAACAAAGTTTTCACCTCCATGCTTTAAAAGTGGGGACGGGGTTTTTGGGGCATAGGCGCATTTCTGTTTTTTCCAAACAAGTCGAGATGAGTTAAAGCAAAGAGCTCAATTTTTGTCTCATCGACCACAGCACCTTTTCCCCCAAACACTCACAGAATCTCCAGGGTTCATTGGCAAACTTTAGGGGCCTGCACAGTACCTTCTTGAGCCAGGGGACCTTGCGGGCACTGCAGGATTTAAAAACCATTACGGGCGTAATGTTTAAAAATGGTTTTTTGGGGACTGTTGGTCCCACTGCCTTGGATCTTAACATGTTCCCCCATGCGTTTTAGGTGTCCCCTCACTTTCCTCATATCCAAGGAAACCCCCAAGAAATTTGCAGGTGTTCCCGATCGTGTAGATTGACTCATTTTGATTTCTTCCATTTTTTACATTGCACCAACAGTTGTCCCCAACCCGTGTCCTTTTTTTTATGTTTTTTAGCCATTCCCGCTTTGTGCAGTCTATGATCTTGTCCCTGCATCATTTTGAAAAGCCCTTTGGTCCTTTCCCATTTGTAGTGTTTGAGTCTGACGTTTTAGTCTGTGGCCAGGGTCTTTTATAAAGTCAGCGTCTTTAATCAGGTTTAAAGAGTTATTAGGACCGTCTAATGGTCTGTAGGAACACAATCTTAAAAGGTTGGTAGGGGACAAATACTTATTTCTCCACAAAATGAAATAAATTGATATAATTTATACAAAGTGTTTTAAAATTTGGGGTTTCTATCTCTCAAGTTAAAATGAACCTAAAAACCTTGGGGGGGGGCTACCAGTAAAGAGGGCAGCATTTGTACAGAGCTCCGTCCAGGGCCAAACCCACTTTTCCCAGAAAAAAATTTTTAGGGTTTGGCGGGGAGGTTTTATAAAGACCCCCCAGGACATCTAAGACCCTCGCCCCCCGGGTAAAATTTGCAGATCCCCAAACTACTTTCCTCCCCTTTTGGATTTTCCCAGAAGACCCTTTCCCCCCTTTGCCCCCCGCTGCGATCCCAGCGGCCCCAAACTTTGCCCCCTTTCCCCCAGGCTGCCTGGGGGAAAAGAAGACGGGCTCGAACAGCTAAAGACACCCCCCGACCTGGAAATTTTAAAGCCCCCAACCCCAAGCGGTGCAGGGCACCCTTTAGGGGAAAAACCGCCCCCCGAACCAGCACCCACATAGCCCGTCGCGGTTTCTCCAAGTCGCCCCCCAAACGTTGGTGAAACCCACCCCGGATTCAAAACAAAACAGCCCCCGACAACAAGAAAGCGCCCCAGGGGAGGCCCCGAGCAATATATAAAGGGTCAAAACCCCTGGCGTCCCACCCTCCCCCCCAAAAACCCCTGCCAGACCCTTGCAGACACCACAACAGCCCGGGCTCCCGGCGGGGAAAACCCCTTGAGTGCCCCCAAACCCTGACAGAAAAGGTGCCGCTTATCAGGGGGGTTTCCCCAAAAGGGGTTTTTTGGAGACTAATTCCCCCCCCTCCCCTAAACGCCACAGCTAACGGGGGCCGAGGGTTTGGGAACGGCGGCAAAAAGGATAAATCATTAAAAGAGACAGAGATTTAAACCCCCCGCCAGAAATTTCCGGGGGACCCCAATGCAGTACCCCCCGGGCCCCAAATTGTAACAGGGGCCCAACCCATCACAGCCTTTTGTAAAGTGCATACACATGGGGCAGCACTCCCACATCTTAGGGCCTCTGAGAAGGGACTATAAATCCCCCGGGGGGTTTCCCCCCCCTTTACCACAGAAACCCGAAACCCCCTGTGGAGGACCCGGATGAAATTGTCTCGGCCCCTGAGGCCCAGGTCATTGAAGACCTCATGCAGCCACTGCATCAAAAGGGTCGAGAACCACCGACACTGACTGCACACCGCAGCCTCTCCTGGCACTCAAGCCCGGGGACGTCCACATGGGGAGATAGTCCTCTGAGACCACCAATGATTTCCAAAAAAGACCTGGAAAAATCGGGACAATTAAAACAGCCCTTTTCAACTATTGCCAGAAAATTGCGGACCTTCCTCCACCTGAATCGCATTAAACACGCTTCGGACCATCCTGAACTGCGGGCGTTTTATCCCTTTCCCTCGAAACCGACATGCCCGCAAATGGGGCCCAAAAATTTACAGAAAGCATAGCACAAGATCTGAAAACCCTTTTAACAGGGGGTAGCTGCCCCCAGGCCCGAGTGCAACCCGCTGGGGTCCCGCCCAAAACTCCACCACCACCCGGGCCCCTAGCCTGCAATCCCCATCCAAAGCGGGAAAACAACGGATTTCTCCAAAATGGCCTCCCAAAAAGGATGACCTAGAAAACCGGAGCGGAGAAACAAAAATTTTTGGGTTAAGGACTTCCCGAATCAATAAATACTGCCGAAATTACACCAACTTTTTCGAAAATTTTTCAATCCATCCTGGGGAACCAAAGATAACTGATTGAGTTTTAAACGTGCGCATTCCCAGCACTTTCTTCCCCTTTAACCCCCCAAAGCAAAGCCCCCCCAGAACCTCATTTGCAGAGTCCCCCCATTTTTTCACTTAAGGATTAAAACATGAGAAAAACCAGGCTCATGCTTCAAAGTGTCCCTATTAAGGCTTGGGGTATAAGTCCTTCCCACCCCCACCAAACCAGACGGACTCTTTTCCCCCATGCGGGGGTGCATCAAGCCATTTCTGGAAATTTTACAATCAAGGGGAAAACAAATAGCCCGGGATACCCCTTTGCACCCCCGGGGGCAACAAAAGATAAGTTTTCCTTTTTGGTTCCCTTTCACCAGCCGGGCCCCCCATGTTTTTCTCCCGCCTGGACTTGCCAGGGGTCTCACTTCCTGACGGGAGACGGGGGGATGTTGGCATAGACTCCCCCTTTCCCGGACAACCCCCTTCGTCTCGCGAAACCCCCTTTTTTCCCCCTTGCCACTTCCCAGCTCCCAGGGCCCCGGGGGCGCTTGAAAAAGTCCGACGTCCCGGGGTTTTCCCAAAATCAAAAAAACCCCCCAACGCTGATTCCTGAGTCAGGTCCCTGTCCAATTGTTTTTTACTTAAAAGGGACCCTATTGTAAAATTTTCCCTCCTCCCCGCCCCATACCCACACAAAGGACAACACTACGTCTTATGGACCGAGTTGAAACGAATGTTTTAAAAGGGGGTTAAAGGGTTTTGGCCAAGCCCCAATTTTTACTTTAAATCTCAATGTTATTAAATTTCCCCTCCCTTCCCCCCTCCCCCCCCTTTTAAACTTTAACACCCCCAGGTTTTAAATTTTTAACAGGGCCTAATTGAGCCCGGATTTCAAAGCCACAAATAATCTATTTTTAAACCCTCGAATTTGGGCAAAACATCTAATGATCCCCAAAAATTTAACTCCTTTTAAATGATGGGTTTTGACATAGGTGGCCCTATGCTTTTGTTTTACATTCAGCTGGGGGGTTGTTTTTTAATCGTGTCTGCGGGAAACCCAAACCCCTCCGCCACCTGAAAACCCAATTTAAAAAACCAAATACTCTTTGAGTTTTCTGTTTTTTAAATTGGGAAGGTTTTGTTAATTTCCCATTAGTGTGGTTTTTCTCTTATACTACTGTTTTTTCCCAAATTTCCTGCGTGGGTAACCCCCCCATCCTCATTTGGGCCCGCTTGATATACTGTTGGCCTCTGCAGTTGTTCTGCTGCTTCCTAAAAGTTAAATTCTAGGTTTTTGTTTTAACGTCTAGAAACACTTCCCTTTGCATCTTATCAGTCGGTCCTACCCAGATTGCAGTGCTAGGCTTCGAGGTCTATCCTTCCAATACTATATTGCGGTTACTACATGGTTAATATACGGATTTCCTCCCTCAATGTGAAAGGATTTAATGTCCCTGAAAAATGCTCGCAAATTTTATACCACCTCCACAAACAGGGCTCGAATATTGTCTGTCTCCAGGAGACGCATCTCCTGAAATCGCATCTCCGGGACTTCCAGAATAGGTACTTCCCTGTCTGGTATCATAGCAGCAGTTCTGACACTAAAACAAAGGGGGTGGCGGTCCTTCTGCACAGGTCGCTGTCGGTCCAGGTCCTAGATGTCCTCACGGATGAAGAAGCCAGATACCTCTTCCTTAATTGCAAGATCCAGGGACACTTGCTAACCATTGCCAACGTATACGCTCCCAATTCTGGCAAATTACCCTTTTTCATTAAGTGTTTTGATGCCTTTACGGCCTTTGCTAAGGGACATGTCGTCTTCTGTGGCGACTTCAACCTGTCACTAGACCCGAAAGTCGACACGTCCTCTGGACACTCTTGCCTGAGCAGAAATGTGCTCAATAAACTCAAAAAATCAATCCATAGAATGCAACTCATAGATGTCTGGAGCCACTCTAGAGAGCGAGATTATACCTTTTTCTCCCACCCGCACGGCTCATACAGCCGTATCGATTATATACTGCCACAACACTCCCTACTGTCATATGTCTCTAATGCCTCAATTGGACCTATATTACATTCAGACCACGCTACCATTCACTGTGACTTTGTTTTCCCACAATCCACTCGCCCAGTCTTTTCGTGGAAGTTAAATTAATCGTTGTTATTGGATACGTTATGCCTCTCTGACCTTAAAAATACCATTGCCACTTTTGACTCCTCACATCTATCAGACCCCTCAACTCCACAGATCAAATGGGAGGCCCTCAAGTGTGTCCTACGAGGGACCCTTATCAAACATGGAGCACGATTGAAAAGAGAGAGTGCGCAAAAATTACAATCGCTCCTCTTGCAGCTCCAACAAAGAGAAATGACACATAAGGCCTCGGGTTTAGACTCAGACCTTAGAGAGCTCATGCAAGTTCGTCACGAGGTGCTCCAGCTAATGGACCAGAAACACAAACGTTATCGACAGATCTGTTCCAGTTCCTTTTATGTATGGAGCGACAAGCCTGGGAGACTTTTGGCTCGAGCACTGCGTGAGAAACGGGCCTCTTTATTTATCCCATCCATTAAAAATGCAGAGAACAAGTTGGTCCACATAACCGGGGACATCTTGAGTGCCTTCCAAACGTATTACTCTGACCTTTACAATATCCCGACCCCTGAATCAACATAGGCCCAGAGAGATATCGGGAATCCCTACAAACTTTATCCAACACCGCATCCCCCCCCTTAATCCCAAACCCTCGCCTCTCTGGAGGTACCATTTCATCAGATAAAATAAGGCTGCAAAAAAGGCTCTGCCATCCGGAAAAAATCAGGCCGATGGTTACACTGCTCAATTCTTTAAAATACGACCCGGGTTTTAACTTCCCCCTTCTTTCGCTTTCAACAAGGGGCACCGGAGTCCTTTCCCGAAGATTCTTGAAAGCTTAATCACGGTCATTCCGAAAGAAGGAAAGGCCCAAATAGTGTTCAAACTAACGCCCCATTCAATCATAACACAACCTAACTCTTTGCCAAATTAATAGCAAGAGGCTCAGCCCCCTATGAGTCTCGTTTCCTCCTGACCAGGTGGGTTTGTTTCCCCCCGAGAGGCGAGGGATAATACCTTGAAACATTCTCCCCATTATTATGTGCAAATTTTGGTTTCCCTGTGTCCCTTTTTCCTTATGCAGAAAGGGTTTTTAAAAATTTAAAAAAAAAAAAAAAACCCACCTTAAAATTAAGATGTCCGTGTCTTTGTCCCGTGGGCAAACTTACAAAAGCAAGGGTCAATAATTATTTTTTAATGTATGTCTGCAGAGCCTGTGTACAATGGTGGTAGTATGTGGTGCTGATTTGGTATGTTTGGTAGATTATTTGGTCCCTTAGGAAGTGGAAATTTGAAAAAAATGGGCTTGGTATTTTGGGATTTTTTTTAGTAACAATTGGGGATGGACGTACTTTTTGGGAAAATGTGTAAATTAGTGACAGGAAAATACTTTTTTTTCTGTAAAAAAAACTGCCACAGGGGCAATTGTCATGAAAAAAGCGTGTGAACTCAGCCCTAGAAAAAAACGAAGCCAAGTCCCGGGCCCCCCGGGTTTTAGGACCTTAGCAACTCCCCTGCCTTCTGGGCATGCTATCGAACCAGATTCAAGCATGTCTTAAATGAACTCAGATCCCACATCTCCTCTACACGTTTTCAATGTTGGAGCATACTGTTCGACTCCCTTAATGGACAAATACAGCTTTTTCTTCAACTCTACCCACAAATTTTTGATTGAGTTGAGGTCTTCGGACTGTGGATGCCAATGCAGAGACTCTACTTCATTGTCATTGAACCATTTCTTCGCCAATCTCAATATATGCTTCAGGTCATCCACCGGCTGGAACACTGTCGGGCCTCATGCATGAAAACTTTCTACATCTAAGACTTTCTTAGTTGCCCATAGAAACCAATCAGAACCCCCCGTTTCATTTCATATAGTGCTCTGAAAAAAATGAAAGGAGCGCTCTGATTGGTAGCTATGGGCAACAAAGAAAGTCTTCGACCTAGACAGTTTTTATAAATATCTCCCTAATTATTCAAAATTCTGTATTTCTTACACTATGTTGTTCTTTTCATATTTATAGGATGACATGTATAAATTTTAGCACCCAGGCACCATTTTTTGCGCACATTAGTATCGTAGAATGCACCTGAATCTATGAACCTGTTCTACTGCGGGTCATAGATTTAGCACTTTCTAGCTACAAAGCGACACTTCTGGCTCAGGTAAACCACTTTTAAAGCAGTCTACTTGTTCCAGCAGTAATGCGCCTGGATTTGCCATACTAAAGATATAAATGTGTAGAATCTTACAGGTGAAAGCACCCTTTGACACAGATAGAGATGTCTGGGACACGTTTTTGATGGATTATTGAACATGTTCTATGTCCAATAGAAATATTTTCAATTGAGGTCTATGGGGATGGTTTTACATTCAGTTTTTGACGGTTTTGAAAATCCAAATCGGTGTCAGAAACCAACTGGAAATGCTTGCCTACAGATAGACCCTAATTGTTAGTAGGTGCAAACCAGAGAAAAGAGGACTCAGAAATTGGCGTACAACCAACATGAATGAAAATATAAACATGAATCTTTATTAGGGACAAAAAACACCAGAAAATACAAAATAAAAAACAATAAAAAGCAAACAGCTGAAATATATCACAAGGTCTGTAAAAAATAATCTAACAGACCTAATCCCGACAAAGTATAATGTCACCAAAAATGTATATGTACAAAGTGTCAAAGATAATGGCACAATGCCACAAATAGTGCAGACACAATATCAAAAAGTGTAAAAAATAGTGCAGTCACAATAATACACCATAGATATAATACGATACTAGGAACAAACAAAAATAACAAAAAATAAAGAAATTATTCCAAGTAAGGCGATACCAATGCCGGGAAACCCAGTGAACCCCACACATATTGCCGTAGATTGGGCTTTCTCAGGGCTATGCACAAAAACTGGCAGAGAGTCCCATAGATATCCAAGTAGCAATGGAAAAATAAGACAAACCTGTGTAGGACAAACTTTGGATACAGTGTTAAGGCTTACTTGCCAACCCTGACGTGTGCCCCCTCACGCCCACCGGAAGGGTTGGTTAAACCTCCCACAGTTGAACAGCTGCCGGAGAGTCTTTGTATTAGAAGCAGCATCAGGGCAGCAGCAGTGCGATGTTCTGATAACTTCCTGTACAGTATAAGAAGCTATCGGAGCAATGTGCCCCAGAGCACTGCTGGAAGAGGGGATGGGGCTTGGCAGGACTCACAAAGCTACGCCCCTGTTCTCCAGCAGAGCAGGGTAAAGAGACAGGATGCCGGCAGCAAGACAGGTGTGCGCTCTACCGGAGGGCTGGATACAGACTGCAGGGGGCAGGATTTGCCCACTTTTCTCCTGTCCCTGCCAGATGTCCCCCCACCCCAAAGAGATTGTAATCTGTACTCCTCTCTCCCATCACTCCCCCACCATTGTAGTGCCAACACAAAATACAAAACCCATCACCCCATAACCTCTCCACCTATTACCCCATAGTCCTTTCACCTCCACCTATCATTCCATCTATAACCCCCTAACCTCTCCACCTATTACCCCATAGTCCTCTTACCTCCACCTATCACCCCATAACCTTTCCACCTGCACCTATCACCTCATAACCTCCCTTCCTATCGCCTCATGTGGAGTTTGTACAGAGGTGGGCACAGGTAGGAAAGTGCTGAAAAAAATAGAATTCTAAGATGTCTGTGTGGTAAATTTTGCAGGGACGAGTCATGACCAGGGGAGGTCATCATGGAGGTCTATACAGGATGGATAAGAAAAGGAAAAAAGAAAAATTCCAGTCATAGAAGATGTCTCTGGTGAGTCCCTAGATATAGCTACACTGTAGTCACTTAAAGGGGATGTATCGCTTCCTTAGTTTGGCTGATTCACACTGATCTCAGCTTCTCAACTCTGGAAATGCAGGGGGCGTTTCTTCCCCTCCCAGCTGGTTGACATCATCCCCCTTCACTGTGCATTGTGGCTCCCTACACCCCCCCCCCCCCCCTCTGAGTCCACATGTCACTGTGTCTTTCCCTATGCAGTCTTATTTTGTAAGAGCTGTATACATACCACAGGCTGCATTCAATCTAGACTGAGCAACTGAACTCTACTCCTCTCACAGCTGGAGATGCTCTATGAACGGCACAGATCTCGCTTCTATGCAGGAGAGTTAGGCACCGGGACAAAACTGTTATGTTTTCTCATTGTAGAATCTGTTGCAGTCTGTTTCTGCTGGGTGTGGAGAGAGAAAATGCTACGGCCCCTAATTCTCAGTCAGGCAGGGATCTACACAAATTGTGCTATTTCCTGATTGTGTAAGCTCTTCAGTGTAATTCTGTTTCTTCTGCCTGTATAAAGTGAAAATGTGACGGTACCTAACTCTGAGTGAGAGACACAGCTCCGTGAAACCGGGGGCTGTACAGAATGTAAATGAGCTCTCAGCTAGTAAAATGCAAGGAGGAGGGATCCGGAAGGATTCGACCAGGACTGAATATCAGTGTAAACAAAAACACAAGATAAGGAATACTATGAATACAAGACAGCTTTGCTAATGACATCCAATTGCAAAGTTGCTTGTTTTCACTGTCCCCTTATTCTGAAGACCATTCAATGAAATGATAAAACCCCTTTAAATGTCTGTAGAACCTGTGTACACTGGTGCCTACCCCTATGTTGTGACTGTATGGAGGTAATATATAGTCTGTACAGCATGTGTGCACTGGTAGCTACCACTGTATTATCACTGTATGGTGTAAATATTGTTTGTACTGTAATGGTTTAGGCTCAGGCACAGTTTAATGGTATCTCCCAGCTCTCCTGGAGGCTAAATAGGCTATCCAACCTCCAGGTAAGTTGGGTGACACCAAAACCCTAATTTAGCTTTCTTCCAGAGCGGTTACACAGTTAGGTGGAGTGGGCGTCACTTTTTGTGAAAGGGGAGTGGCTCAATACCAAGAGGGCGCACCGCACCTTCAAATCTCCCTGATACCCACTGTCAAAATTTGGCAAGTATGTATTAAGGCAGGCATAATTAATCTAAGCACAACATCACTAGGCAGACATAATCAATACAAGCAGTGGGAAAAAGCAGTGCATACACTAAGTATGCGCTGATTGGCATAAAAAAAATTAACACAAAAATAAGACGCGAAACGGCAAAAAAGCAAAAATAAAATAAAAGACACTAGTGGGCCATACGAAAAGTGATGATCAACAAAAATAACACAAAATGGGAGACGCTGGTTGGAAAATGTAACACGTATAATACATCATGAACAGACTAGTAAATGTATATAACACGTAATAAATAACGTGGGATGACAAATTATACAGGACAGAGTCAATCGATATTGCATCACTCAAAAAAAAATAAACAGTGCATGCATAGAATAGACAGAAATATAAATAGTATAGAGACAACTACACAGCACAAGCGCAGAATAAACGCGTCTCATAAAGAACGGTACTGATTGACTGTCAAAGAATAAAGTATCATAAAGAAATTGTGCATGATGTTGAAGTGAATTATCTACACATCACATAAAGACCAGCACAAAAATGGCAAGTGAAAAAATTTTCCATTAGAAAAAAAAATCACAGAAAAAATGAAAAATAATATGAATGTGGATTTGTGCTACAAAACAAAGTCACTGAAAAAAAAACACCTAAACAAATCCACAATCTAAAATATAACTTTTAATATTTACCCATTAAAAGTGCATAAAAATCAATCAAGACTATGATCATAAATGTCTACAACACAATATATAGAATCTTTCCCTAACAAAAAACCCTGCACTTAACCTATAACAGACTTAGTAATTGTCCCGACAGGGACGGCTTAGTCTTTGATGGCTAACCCTGTTAAACTCCTTATGTATCCTTGTAAGACTTTAGAGATTCATCACCAAATGCATTACAAGTTGTGATAATAATTGTTAGGTAGGAGTTTCCACAGCATATGTTAGCAGAGAGTTCTCTCATACCTTATCCTCTGTGTATCAGCAATGCACAAATGCAGCCATAGCCAATATATGAGACAAAATAACCTTATCCTTTTATAGACTAGTGTTACTCAGTTGATAATTATAAAAGAATGACTTCCCTTCTTAAATCCCCCTGAGGAACCCCTGAATATGGAAGGGGTGGAAACGCGTTGAGATAAGGTTTGATTTATCTTTTGTTCCCTGTCCAGACCACTGATAGACAGAGTGTATTATTGTGTGTAGTTAGTGGCTAGACGGGCAAGGTTTTGTTTGTATTCTACGTGTACTGTAACCTGTGCCTCAATAAAGCTGGCTGAGGCCAGTTTAAACCAACTTCCATGGTGTCGGAGTGACATATGTGCCAGAACCGTTAACCAAAGACGGCGATCCTGTAAGCTGAGTAACCCCCGAGATGGTCCAAGATGGTGTCCGAACGTGTGTGGTGTTACTATATATATATTATTCATTTTGTTTTTTACTGCAAGGTTCCAGAAAAAATCCTATGGGAGGACTCCCTTTATATTTACCTTGACCACTCTGAATTCTGTATGGTACAAGAAGAATTTTGTTGAAGAACTTCCCATTTACCTTCATTATTATATATGGTTCAAGATGATTTCTGTTGAAGGACTTTCTATGTACTTACCTCGACTGTTTTATATGGGTCAAGAAGAATCCACATGGTGGCCTTCCTTCAAGTTCACATTACTATCAGCATTTCAAACTTATTTTCATCAGATCTGTTTTTTTTTAATACCTTTTCCTATGATGGACAATATATAGCTCTATTTCAACTGACTATAATTGTAATTTAGTTCACCATCATGTTAAGTGGGCAGGAGAGTGAGAGGGGAGGGAAATGAGAAATACTGTTTCAGGCCATAAGACGCACTGGACCAAAAGACTCACCTAGGTTTTAGAGGAGGAAAATAAGAATACAAAAATTTGAAGCAAAAAGTCCAAAAAAATCACTGAAAAAATGATTGACATTCGAAGAGTTTGTGAGAAACAAAATCACTGCAACTTAAACACTAAACTCTAAATCTAAAATATAACCTTTATTTCTTACCTATATAAAAAAAAAAAAAAACATACTAGATACCTTATCACCGCTACACTAAACAATTATAGACAAAAAGATATCTATCCCTCAAAAGACCCTACAAACACCTGTCACAAGCAGGGTAATCATCCCGAAAGGGTCGGCCCCACCTCGGAGTCTCGCCCTTTTAGATCCTATTAAGTCCCAAACTTGAAGAAAGCGTAATCCAAAATATTATAAACACTTGTATACCAGCACTCAATTAATGAGCAAGATGTATCAAAGAGGTCTATCAGGTTCAATATCTTTAGATCACACTAAAAAAAACAAAGGATATACTTGTTATAGTTATCATGAACTTAAACATATGTAGATGTCTCAAAATGTACTGACACAGGAGATCCAAATTCAAAAACTATGAACAATAGATCATAAGTTTAAGATAATATCATAAGACCTTATTCCTTTTGATCTCCAAACTGACCCATATTGTCCCAACGCGTTTCCCCCCGTCACATAACTCAGGGTTCATCAGGGGAACATGGACCACACGAGGATTAGAAGCAGCGGCAGCAAATATATTCCTGCCTGATACAAAGATGATGGCCACCACATTCAGGACTGACTTACCTTATATAGATAACAGCCACATGTTCTATCCCAGGCATGTCGCGATATTCGGCATGCCCATTCACATACCACGCATGCGTCAGTTACGGCGCGGTGCCTTAGCAACTGGACAGTCTCTTCCGGTCATGCGCACTAATGCTTCCCTTGTTAAACGAGATGCTGGTTCAGTCCCGGGCACGCCGTAGCATTCAGCGCGCCCCCTCATACACAACGCATGTGTCAGTTTTGGCGCGATGCCATAGAGACCAGGTAGTCTCTACAATCATGCGCAGCAGTGCCCCATCTCGATACGAGACACAAACGTCTCCATAGTAACCATTCATATCGGGCGCATGCGCAATGGGGATAAGCGCCATAATTTAGACACTAATTCCCATCGCATTGTCTGTGTTGTAGTAACTATACTTTGAGTTGTTTAAATATATATTAGGGCTCTACATAGTGTATTAGCCCTGACCAGCAATCTCTGTACAGATCAGATATTGAAATTTCAACCATCATATGAAAAGATATTCTAAACAGTATAAGAACCAACATCCGTGTTTGAATTACAAAGATGTTAACCACAAATCTAAACTGATGTAAAAAGGAAGCATCACGGTCACAAAAATGTTATTATTTCTACAGATGTATCTGAACCTCAAGACTTTTTGTGTTGATAACTCGATCAGATGATCAGATCTTTATATTAACCATTCTATCACATAATTAACATTATCTATAGCCAATATCCAAATAGATATACTCAGACCCATGGGGCCATTTAAATAAACAATCTAAAACCTAAAAAGATATACAAAGATAAATATAAGGGTCTATGACTATCATGTCTTGATTCATACCCAAAAAAATCATCAATAACACTTAGGTCTGTAGGTACAGTATTCAAATGAAACAGCCAAAGTATAAGGTCTCATTCAGACCTTCTGGCTGTAAAGTTTTTAAACGATACATCCACTCAGTCTCTTTGCATAACAATTTCTTATCAATATTCCCCTTTCTGGATATTGTTCTAATTTTTTCAATACAAGTGAATACGATACCAGTGGTATCTCCTTCATGTTCCTGCCACACATGTCTAGAAAGAGGAGTCTCTCTTCTATGTCTGATATCTCCCAACTGTTCTCCAATTCGCACCTTTACTGGTCTAATTGTCTTGCCTACATACTGTTTTCCACAGCTACAGTTGCATAGGTAAACCACTCCCTCAGTCTGCCAGTTCATGAACTCCCTAATCTCAAAAGACTTTCTTGTCACGTTGCTTTTAAAAAATTTTTTTGATGAATAAATTTACAGAAGATACAGGTACCACATTTAAACATACCCAAAGGCCTTCACTCAAGCCATGTTCCTTCTGATCTTAATGGGGTATTAGGGCTGTGAACCAACCTATCCCTCAAGGATCTTCCCCTCCTATAGGTCACCTGGGGTTTTGGGGATAAGCAGTCACAGAGCTCAGTATCTGATCTCAGAATACCCCAGATTTTCAACACGTCATTATTCTGATCATCAAAGGTCCCTATAATTCGAAAATTAGTGGTTTAATTTTTTGGGGGGATTACTTGGATTCAATGAAGCATTTCTATCTTTACTTAAGGCATTCTTAAAAGCTCTCTGTAAGGTTGGTAAAGAGTAACCCCTCTCAAGAAACCTGTCCCGTAAATCACCCGCTTGTATATAGCAGTCCTCCATCCTAGAGCAATTCCTGCGTATCATTAGATACTGACCCTTAGGTATTCCCTCCTTCAAATTTTTAGGGTAATATGACTCTACTGGTAGCCATTTCCTTTCTATGGGTTCGGGTTTGGATGAAGCCCATATTGTCTCTATAGATCTGTAGATCCAAAAAGGCTATCTCGGATGCATGAATTTCAAATGTAAATTTTATACCCATTTCATTTACGTTCAGTACATCGATAAAATCCTTAAATGACGCCCTTGTGCCCTGCCACAGCACGAAGACGTCATTGATGTACCTACCCCAATACAAAACGTTCTTGGTATGCATTTCCATCTCCTCTCCGAACACCAGGGCCCTCTCTTACCAGCCCAGGAACAAATTAGAATACGTGGGAGCAGCGGGGCACCCCATAGCTGTGCCCCTGAGCTGGTGGTAGACCCTGGGTCCGAAGAGGAAATAGTTATGAGTCAAAGTAAATTCCAATAGCTTCAGCACTAGTTCGTTATGGTTATCGAATTGTCTCCCTCTCATCTTAAAGAAATATTCAACCGCATGTAGGCCCCAGTGGTGTGGAATGCTGCTGTACAGTGCTTTCACATCCACTGAGGCCAGATAGACATCTTGATCAATGGTGAGCAAAAAGTCCAGTCTGGATGCGTTTTTTGTGCAACAATGTATAGCATTCATTTCTGTGCCTTCCTGCACAAAAAAACGCATCCAAAAAACGCATCAAAAAAGCACCAAAAACCGCACCGTGTGAAAGCACCATGAGAGTGCTTTCACACAGCGCAGTTTTGGTGCAGTTTTAACTGCGCTCCAATTAAACTGCATTATTAGCAGCAAGCTTCTTTCACTTATGTAAACTGTTTGGAAAGTGAGTAATCAATTAGTGTGTATCCACAAGACTTCAAACACAGTCATTGATTATTTACTTGAAACTCCTTTCTGAACAATTTAGAAAACTAAAAGTTGCTTGCTGGTAATAAAGGCAGTTTAATTGGAGCTCAGTTAAAACTGCACCAAAACTGCACTGTGTGAAAGCACTCATAAACTGCCTTTATTACCAGCAAGCTTCTTTCAGTTTTCTAAGCACCTTAAAACCGTTTCCAAAAGTTTGTCTTACACAGGTTGCTACTTGTATATATATATATATATGGGACTCTCTGCCAGTCTTTGAAATATCCTTGCGGAAGCTGGAACTACGGCGATCCGCGTGAGCTTCTCTGGGTTTCCGGGTATTGACATAGCTTTATTTGGGATATTTTCTTTATATTTCGTTATGTTTAATTCTTTATCATCAATCTCAATTGAGCTTCTATATATTTTGCATTATATCTAAGGTAAAATATTTACAGCTGCTTGGCACTAGTATGTTCTCTTCATGAGTGCATGTATTTTTATGGTTACTCTGGTTTCCTACTAGACTCCAAAAACATAATAGGTTAATTACAAGCTAAGATCGTGAGCCGTACTGGGGACAAATGTAGATGTGGGTGATAAAAATCTACCTACAGACCTGTGGAATATGAATTGTAGTTTAGGGTATGTTCACATGGCTTATTTTGGACCGCATTTCACCACGTATTTCGCGGTGTACTGTGCTCTAATACAGGCGAAATGCGCTCCAATCATTACGGTAATCCACAGTTCTCATAGAGAACGGGGAGATAAGTGACATGTCATTAATGACAGTCTATGGGGCCGGCGGGCTGCCGGTCCCCCCGCTTCGATCCCCGAACACCCGGCATAATTGCGGGGTGTACTGTACATCCCGCAATTAAGCCGTGTGAACATACCCTAAGACACACACTGGTTCATGAGTAATGAGCTGCTCCACTGTAGCGTGTCAGTCCACCCTTGCGTCCCTTCAAATCAATGGCATGTGGTGTTCCGCAGTGCCCACCTCGATTATTCACAATGGTGCCACTTGTCCACTCATTATACACTTTCAACACAGTAGCGTGCAAAAGGTTAACAAACTGTTCAGTTTCAGAAATACTGCAACTCCTGCGGCCTGAACGCCAATAGTCACCCCTTGTTCCAAATCAAGTGGTGATAAATCTCCCCGTCTACTGATGACAGCAACGAGGTATATGTGTGCAGAAAGCCTATTGCATGCTATATAACCACCAAGCCAGCTTTCTTCATGAGCTATGTGCTGCAGACATCAACCATAAACAGTGGTAATAATAATGTGATTCTAGATAAGTTTAGGAGAAGACTTACGAGCACTTCAGCATAAGCAATAAATGATCTAGATAGCTGCATCTGAACACCGCTGTATTCTATGGGCTTTAGTCATTAACTCTTCTTTTAGTGCAAAATTTGTAAAACATTATATGATGTCTCTAGGGAGCCCTGCCTTTGCAACGTTATAATAGACTCCAGTGCTGGTAATTCAGGTATTTCTTGTAACCTAATGTAGTGTCACCTTTCATGGTTATATAGGTCTTCCACATGCTGGTAGTGATAGTGTAGTTGCTTGAGAAACTACACCTCTAAAATATTAAAGGGGCTGTTTCGCTACAAAGATTAGCTTTCAACATGTAGGGAGCACTAAATGAAGACGTTTTCCAAATATATTGTGTTTTTCATTTTCTTTTTTTGAGGAACTACAAGTGATTTTATCACCTGAGGGTTTTCGAGTTTCCCAAGTGACCGACCTGTGTACTTATGTCCCCTGCTGTTTGTTCTATCTGATAGCAGGGAGTGACGTCATCACACAGGTTATGGCAGTACAGAACCTCAGGCAGTGAAAGCTTGTTTGTTATCTGATCTTTCAGACAAAAGACAGTAATTACTACTGTTTACTTTAACTCAGAAGCTTCCTTGGCCCTGACAGCATGAGATTTACCTAGTTAGCAGAGGTCTGAATACAAGGAGCTCATATGCTAATTACAGACAGCTTAACCAGGAAGTGACAGCAAAGCAGCATTATTTCATTCATGCATCCTATGAAACTTTGAGATGAGACAACCCCTTTTAGGGTATGTTCACACTGCGTGTTGGATCAAGTTTTTGGATCCCAAAAAATCATGCAGGTGCGTGTTTGGATGCGTTTTTGCTGCACTAAGGTTTAATGGGCGATTGGCTGCATCAACAATCAAGAATGTGATGTCAATTTTTAAACGGATCCAAGACGCATCAGAAAGCTGATTAAACAGCATCAGGATCATCGTCTGACATGCCAATCTGTTTTACATTGAAAGCAATGTAAATCAAAATGCATTTGTAATGCGATTCGGCGATCGTTCAATCCAACGTGTTATACATTGAGAAGCCTGTAAATCTACGTCACTTTTATGCATGGAGTGCGCCAATCCTACGATGGACATACCAAATTACTGGACACATTCATATCTTGCCAAGGTGATGATTACACTCTTACACACTTCTCACTTCAAAAATAGGAATGTGGAAATCCTCTTTGGTTGGCAAATGTTTAATATAGGCTGAAAAAGAAATGAACCATCTCCTTATTGAAGTATCCGTGCGCAAAAATTTGGAGAGCTGCTCTAGAAAAGAACACAGTAGGTCAAATAGTATGGCTTTATGACTGCCATGGGGTCAGGTGAGGCAGTACCGTGCAGGGCTATGTTACTACCAGCCATCGGAGGTTCAATGCCTAGGGTTCTACAAAGTAAATCAGACATCTTTTTTAAAGAGTATAAAGGTACCTTTCTGGTATGAGCAATGCTCCTTTGCTCCTGCGGACATCTACTCTCCATGTGAAGGCACATAAAAGTAGCACTGCAGAAGAGTCCTGCACATTAACCCCTTAACAACAAAGTATTCTGGCAGCGGGCGTTGCAGGTTGTTGATCTGCAGTGATGTCAAAAGACATCGCTGTACATTGCTGAGGGTTTTTGTAGCTCCCAGTGCTGCAGCTGCGCTATGAACAGTGCTGTACTTAACAGCTCAGTTCCTAGAGCAGTCTCTGTAAGCGTCGGAAGCAGAGGAAACCTCCCATCCCTTGTGCTTAACCCTTTGCTGCGGCAAATCCAAGGGCATTTCCCTGCTCCACTGGGACTCCTGGTGATGGAACCCAGGGGATGTCTGTATAGTCAGCCCTGGGAACTTAGAGGAGCTGCAGGGCTGTTTGTATAACAAGCCTTGAGTCAGGGCACATTGTGTGCTCCCCTGACTGCTGCCTGTGTCAATATGACACATATTGTAAAAAAAAAAAAAAAAAAGTGTAAAAAAAAAACCATTGAAAAAAAAAAAAACAAAAAAGACCTGTAATAACTTGAACTCAAACTATACCCCCCAAAAAGTTATCTAGCATAAAACAAGACTTCATACAACTGTGTCATTGAAAAAATAAAAAAGTTACGACTGTTGAAACACAAAGAGGCAAAAACTAAAAAAATTTGCTGGTCATTAAGGCCTCTTCAGGCCTGGGGCATAAAGGGTTTTCATAACCCAATGATTGTCTTTTAACATGTAGTGGAATGTAAATGAACTCTATTATCAAATATATTGCTGTTTTGATTTTGCTTTGTTCAGAAAATAAAAAAAATATTTGATCTAATGCTAATTTGATCTACAAGTTTCTCTTGGTTACCAATCACTTCTTCCAGCTCTCTCTCATCCAATAGCTCCAACTAGCCTTATCTGACCATGGTGAGTCACTCCCTGCTGAGTCTGGTCTCTAGCACAGAAGCTTGTTTATATAAATTAACGACAATTTAACCCTTAGAGCTCTGTAGCCTTGTGCACTACAGATTATAAACTGCCAGCACTCATCTCACTAACAGCAATAGCTAGGAACAGCAGAGCTGATGTGTCAATTATTACTGTAGAACCATTCACAGCCTAATCAGGTGGTGTGAGTCTGAAGCTGGCTGTTGCTCTGTGAAATAGCATGGCGAGAACAGTCCTTTAGGCATGCGCAGAAGGGTTTTTTTTTTCCTTAGGATTGGTGGATTTTATTTGATAGGTTTTCTTACAATAAGCATGGGTTGAACCTCTTCCCTTTTATCCCTGTTTTTATTTCTTCAGCACTACAGTTGAGCAAAACTCCTCAAGCTGCTTTAATGGTCCCCACAGATAAGTTACTACAGGGTGGGCCATTTATATGGATACACCTAAATAAAATGGGAATGGTTGGTGACATCAACTTCCTGTTTGTGGCACATTAGTATATGGGAGGGGGAAAACATGTCAATGGCTGTAAAAAAAAAAAAAAAAGAGAAACTTGTAAATAACACATGATAAAATCCATGGATTTTGGATCCAAAATGGCCGACTTTAAAATGGCCACCATGGTCAATACCCATCTTGAAACGTTTTCCTCCTCCCATATACTAATGTGCCACAAACAGGAAGTTGATATCACCAACCATTCCCATTTTATTTAGGAGTATCCATATAAATGACCCACCCTGCAGTTGGGAAATGAAGGGAAATTGTTTTACTACCAAATGCTGGGCTAAAAACATTACACAGCAAGCTCACCATCATGTCATTAGTTTTCTCCCTCCTGGTCCATGCAACTCACATGGCAGTTTACTAGGAATTCTGAAAAACCTTCTTCTACTGATTTCTGTTCTGATGCTAAAGGCACAGAAACCCTCTTCTCCCCTCACCTTGAAATAAAAAAAGAAAAAAGATATTGCATTAAGCAATGAGGATTGATTTCTACTGTGAAAAGTCGGGCATGCCTATAATAGGCTAGTGGTTGCAAGACTGCAGAAGACGATAGCAAATTGGAGGTAGAAAAGATACAGGGAAGTTGGCTGTATCTGGGTCATGTCAAGGCAGATTAAGTGACCACATGATGCTAGAGAAGCTTTAGACCGATAGCTGTGCAGCATTAACACCATAATAGAGGCTTCTAATACCACTTTGTTCTCCTGGTACATGTGATCATATGGGAAGACAGCACCATCATTTTACTGGTAGAGGATGTGGAGCATCTCCCGTTCTGTTGGCATCATGTATGCGTGGATGATGATTTATGGCACATTTTTGCTAACTGCTCATGAAGCTCAGGGATTACACCCCTTCCTCCACAGAAACCAGGTTATACCTAAACAGACCACTTACATAGTGGGCTTATATACATTTCCTGCACAGGGGAACAAAGCGGTCTATGTTTACCACTGAAAAAATAAAAACATAACAGGGTGGTTAGAGAGAAGCAAGGCCAGGAAGGAAGACATCTTTAATCCTAGAATCACACATACAATGCTTGGTCAAGTACATTTTTATTGAAAAATAATAAAATCAGTAAAAAATCCATAACAAAAGCAAAAGATATACAGTGTAGATATACAGGCTGCATGAAAAATAGCACAATGTATTCAGATATATATAAACTAGTGATCAATATGAAATGTTATTAGATATCATATGCAAATACAATCATAACGATACAAATTCTAAAGACTATACCTAAAAAAGACCAAACAAAGAATACAAATAGACACAGCCACAAGAGAAAATTGGGGGGAATATGAAATAAAATCCAGGTTATAAAATAGAAAAAAAGAGAGAGGTTATCAGTCTATGTATGGTACAAAATCAATGGTTTACGTTCCATCTAAAAAAAATTCAGGAGAGTCTATGAAACGAGATTAAAACAGCTATTTTATCTCAACCTGTAGATTCACTTGTCATCACGATTTAAATTTTCATGTTATATACTGTAGTTAAGAGCATTCACTCTTTGCACCTTACAAGGAGGTTCCTGTGATTTCCAATATTTTAGGATTATCAATCTTGTTGCCATGATTTAATGGAGTACGACAGTTTTTTTTTTTTGGTTTTTTTTAAACGGTTTGCAGGATCTGGGGAGGCTGAAACATTAGCTGAATGAAGGTGGTCTTATAATTCAAACATGGGAGATCCAGAAAAGGCTGAAAAAAAAAAAAAACCTTGCATCTCAATGACCAATGGAATGAATGGGTTGTGGTGCACATTACTAAAACTTGAAAATTAATGCAAATCAAACTTGGGATTTAATTGGACAAAAAACAAAATCTAACAAAAATCACCTACCGTATATTAGTTAATCATTTAAAAAAATATTAACAGCTATATTTCTTAACAACAAATCACAACGTGGACCTGAAGAACAAACATTCATTAGTTTATTCATGTATTGGTAATTTACTGTATTTCGTGTAGGTAATCCTTAGATTATGACAGACCAAGATTGGACCGATGGCTGTTATAGGGAACTTTTCATTACATAACCAGTCAAGATAAACCAATGGCTTTGGGCTGTTATTGTCAGGATTAAAAGTTCTAAAAATCTTGGACCTCCTTAAAAAACAAATCAAAAATAAAAAAACATGCCTATGTCATGTTGTCCTGTTCCAATAGATGGTCAACTTTTGATGGTACCTGGCTCTTCCTTGTACCCCTGAACTGGTGAGTATTAGGGTATGTTCATACTGCATTTTTGGATACGATTTCGGATCCATGTTGGACCCGAAAATCGCATCCAAAAACGTAGCGTCAATCGGGTCCTAAATGGATCCAACATGCAGGTGCGTGTTTGGATGAGTGTTGGATGCAGCAGGATCGCACCCTATAGTTTATTATAGGACTCCTGCTGCGTCTTTCAGACCAAGAAGTGACATGTCAATCCTTAGAATGAATCTGATCCGAAAGACACAGTAAGACACGCATTGGCGGTCACTCGTGTGAACACCGATGCATGTCTCATATTAAAAGCAATGTAAATCACATTGCTATTTGTTAGTTGCATGTTTGGGTCCGTTTGGGGTACACACACACATCTAAAACTGTACACACCATGTGGACATACGCTTAGAGTAAAAGAGAGTGGGTGGATAGGATCAAAAAATCCTACTGTTTGATACCAAGCCCCAGCATTAGTAATAAACAGGTGTCTAACATGCACCTCCATTACTAATTCCATTTTCACTTATCATAATTACAGTACTTGAATGAAAAAGTTTTTACTTAAAACATGCTGCTTGCTATTAATGCCCATAGTGATGTCTTCCTTTTCTCGAGATGGAGCTAGGGGAATGAGATTTTGGTGCTGCTAACAGAGGAGCAGGGGTAGAGAAGACTGTGCTGCTAGTAAGGGAAGGAAGCTCAAACAGGCTGATTGTCAGTCTTCTCTGTAGTATAATGTTGTACCGTGTTAGCCATAGAAACTAGAAGAGTGAAGAAATCAGGTGATACTTTTTAGAGGTTGAGTATATTTGATGGTGAGCTTTCGAGAGTTCTAGCTCTCTTCTTCAGAAATGATGTTATATGTTATAACATCATGTCTTATGAAGAGAGCTAGTACTCTCGAAAGCTCACCATCAAATATACTCCGTTAGCCCTTAAAAGGTATCACCTGATTTCTTCAGTCTTCTCTATAGTCACATTAATATAAGGAATGCGGTCAATCATCCTGTGTGTGTTAGGATTTATTTTGCTTTTACGCAGAAATGTTGCCCAAATCATATAAACCTATGTACCACAGAGCTCAACACCTCTCCCAGTCTCATATCTTGCTCTCAGATAGGGCAGAAGAAATTACCTGTCAGGTTCACTTTAACTCTAATGGATCAAAACATTTTAATTATTTTTCTTTGAGGGTTTTTCTCATAAAAAAAATTCTGAAAATAGTCTTATTACAAAAAATGGCAAATTTAGATTAAAAGAGAATTATAAAAGACATTTCATAACATTTCCAGTTATGCTTTTGGTTGTTTTTTTTTTTGGTCTTTTTCATTAGTTTCAGTCATTTTCCAATAGGTTGCACTATAGGAGAAAAAATGTGGTGTTTTTACAAGTCCTCCCCCACCCCTCCCACAAGAAAAAAAAGAAATGTGTGAAGGAAGCCTAAAATAGCAGGCATGTTTCCATTCTGCCTACATACAGTTATTGCTCAGCAGTAACATTTGGTTACTGTGGTAAAATCATGACGGTGAGAACAAAACCCTGGCCTATGTGATAATTTTAGGAGTGTGATCAATAATACACAGTACACATGTAGGTTAATTAAACTCTTTCTCAACACCTTAAAGCATGCCTGTACAATCTGGCAGGATGTGGCGGCTTAACCCCTATACCTCCCTAAAACTGTTCGGAACTGCTCCTAACTAGTCACTGCCAAGTTTTTTTTGCTTTGTTTTTTTGAGAGGGGTGGGGGTGGAGGAAGAGGGGGTTGTATGTTGTACAAACCTACTTTAAAAGGTGTAATGATCTCTACAGAAGGGGGTCAGTTATACACTATATTACTGCTATTTTTTTCTCTGTGGAAAAACAGATTACAGTAGGTTAATATGTTATCACAAAAGTACAGTAACATTTTCTTCATCTATGACTGCCTCCATAAATTCTAATAATCTGGCACCCATTTACTGCAAATCAGTTCGAGACAATTTGAAGCCTCACAAGACTAGAAGCAAAAAAACCAAATAAGCGGTATTTACACATACACGTAATCCTGTCTTTTTTTTGTTTTAAAGCAAAATTGTTAAAACATTTGCAAAAAGCTGCAAAAGAAAAGAAAAAAAAAAGAAAAAATATTGCAAGTTCGGGTTTATCCTAATCAAGTATGAGAGTTCTAAAACAAGAATAGCAGCATAAATTTATGTTAGAAATTTAATTTAGGCTGTATTATTAGAGGTTCCCTTTGTAAGAATTAAAATGTTTTTTTTCTATGAACATTTAAAATTTTAATACGCTTCGTTCCCCACCACCCGCCATGTCCTGTTTAGGAAATTAATCACATACAGAATGTAATGGTCTACCAACATGTTCTTACAAAAGAGTGATCTATTGTCAAACAAAAGAGGAACTAGAATAGTCTGATTGGCATGCTGACACATAGCGATTCTGCAAGAAAACAACTATTTCCTGTAAGAGATAAGTAATTCAAATCCTACCTGAATAAAGATTTCCATAGTCAGCTGGCTTGATTCTTTCACACACAGACTTGTATTGGCCTGCCCATATGATTGAGTAGGATCTTTGGTTGCAATGGTCAGCATGCTTGTGTATATCTACACATACTTGCAAATCCAATCTACCCTATAATGGTGGTGTAATGGCAGCTGTACCATAGTCTGCTGTTTCTACATCAAAAAATGACTAATCCTTGTATTACAATAGTAAATACAGACCTCTATATAGAATTTTTTCCAGATCCCAATACTGTTGAACAGGTTTGTGAAAAAATGAATGAGAACTGTTCTCTCCATTAAAATCCACACTACTTAGACTAGCTTTGAAAAAGTATTTAAATAAGCTGAAGAATTCTAGAATTTCAGAACCACGTATTAGAAGTAGCAATCTTTAATTGGATTGTCTCACAATGCAGTTTCTACAGAGCCACAGCCAGCTTCAGACTCATTCTTCCTGGCCAGGCTGCAGGTGGTTCTACAGCAGTGATTGGCATATCAGCTCTGCTGTTCCTAGCTGAGCCTGACATAAAAGGGCATGTTCCCACGGCACGGGTTTTCGGACAGTTTGCGGTTCTGTAGACCGTCTGAAAAACCGCCTGAAAAGGAGTACAATGGGGCTCTATGGAAAACCCGTGCAGCAGTCCCCACTGCACGAGCTTTCTGCCCGGCGGTTTTTCCGCCCACGTGTCGCCCGAAAGACACTGTGCTTGCACATTCTTCCGTCCGGTTTTTGGACAGAATATGTGCAAGTGAATGTGAAGGGGGAGGGCTTTTCTCCGCTCATCGCGGAGAAAAGCCGTCCCCCGTCCCCCCTCTCACCACACACACGGCCGTGGGGACAGCCGCAGATCAGGACAGATAAACCGACCGGTATTTGTCCCTTGCCGTGGGGACGCTCCCAAAGGTTTGTAAATAGCAGTGCACAATGCTACAGAGCTCAAGGGTCAAAGTTTCTCAGTAAGTAATGTAATAATCCTCAAAATAAGAAACAAAGCAGGGAGTGACATCACCTTACCGACCATTGATGCAGCCTGTAAGGCTATGTTCACACGGCTTAATTGCGGGACGTAATTACGCCCCGCAATTACGCCGTGTGGACGGGGCAGTGCGGGAGCGGGGGAGTAAGCAGGGGGCCGGCACTTCGCCGGCCCATAGACTATCACTGCTAGCGGCGCGTATACGCCGCTAGAAAGTGACAGGTGAATTATCTCCCCGCCCGGCGGATTCGCCGGGCGGGGAGAGGAGACGTAATCCATAGTTCTCTATGAGAACTGTGAATTACCGTAATGAATGGGCCGTTTTCGGCCCGTAATTGGCGCACTTCGGCGCGTAATTACGGACCGAAATACGGCCCATTTTAAGCCGTGTGAACATGGCCTAAGAGCACAGAGAGAGAAGCTTGTGTCCAAAAGCAGGAGATAAGATCTGCTCCTTACTTTAAGGAGAAGCACAATCAAAACAGCAATGTATTTTTACTTTTTATTTACTTTTGCTTAGATGTTTAAAGCTGATCAATGAAGCAGGAATATCCCTTTAATGTTACATCTGACTTATCAAATAGCTTTGAATTGCAAATAGGAAAAAGCAAAGCCCTTTTACCCACCTGTAGACTGTTTTGTGGGTGTTTATCCCTCCTCAAGGCAGAGCAGGGTTCTGGCTGACTGGGTGAGAGGCTGTAGATTTAGCTTAAAAGTGATAATGCTCCTTATTAGAGAGAGACACCCTGAAGGTATATGGCGACTTATAAGTGGTGAATGCTCCACCACAGTTTAACCCCTTCCTGACAGCCGGACATAATAATATGGCTCTAAGTTTTTGTTCCCTTCCTGCCTTCCAAGAGCCATAACTTTTTTATTTTTACATCTACAGATGAAACCAGAATTTTACATACACTATATAAAATGTCTATTTTTCTCACTGACATGAAATCTGAATAAACCTTACCTGTTTTAGGTCAATTAGGATTACCAAAATTATTTATATTTGCCAAATGCAAGAATAATGAGAGATAATTTTTAAGGCATTTGTATTACTTTCTGCAACGTCAAAAGTTTACATACACTAGGATAACTATGTCTTTAAACAATTTGGGACAGCCCATATGATGATGTCATGTCTTTGGAAGGTTCTGATAGGTTTATTGGCAACATCTGAGTTAATTAGAAACACACTTGTGGATGCATTTTAATTCACGCCAGAACCACTGCTATGTGTAACAATATGGGAAAGTCTAAAGAAATCAGCCAAGATATCAGGAAGAGAATTGTGGACTTGCACAAGTCTGGATGATCCTTGAAGGTGCCTCATTCATCTGTACAAACAATTACACACAAGTGCAAACAAGATGGGAATGTCCAGTCATCACAACGCTCAGGAAGGAGACGGGTTCTGTGTCTCAGCGATGAACGTGCTTTGGTCTGACATGTGCATATCAACCCAAGAACTAAAGCAAAAGATCTTGTAAAGAGGCTGGCGGAAGCTGGTAAGATTGTGTCATTACCCACAGTGAAACGAGTACTGTATCAACAGGGGTTGAAAGGCCATTCAGCCAGGAAGAAGTCATTACTCCAAAAGAAACATATAAAAGTCATATTAATGCTTGCAAATGCAGGAACAAAGACTATCATTTTTGGAGACCTGTCCTGTGGTCTAACGAAACTAAAATTGAACGGTTTGACCATAATGGCCATTGTTACGTTTGAAGGAAAAAGGGAGAAGCTTGGAAGCCTAAGAACACCATCCCAACTGTGAAACACGGGGGGTGGCAGCACTATGTTGTGGGGTTGTTTTGCTGCAGGAGGGACTGGTGCACTTGACAAAATAGATGGCATCATGAGGAAAGACGATTATGTGGCAATATGGAAGCAACAACTCTAGATATCATCCAGGAGGTTAAAACTTGGGCGGAAGAATGTTCTACTAACTCCTTTGATGAGATCATAAGTCCTGCCTCCAGTCATCATTCCTTTTTTTTTCTGTACGCTAAAATCCGAAATTCAGACACCCAGGATAGGGAAAATTCCTTGTTCTCAAAATGGGAGAAGGAATTTCCAAACATTGGCCTACCACAACTTGTCCTAGAAGGCTGGAATAAGTTAAATAAAGCAGTTATCAATGAGCGATGGAGGGAGACCCACTTTCGCTTCGTACACCACGCGATTTACAGCTTCAACATTCCCCCCCCCATCCACAAGCTCCGCATCCTAAACTAGCTTGCCCAAAATGTCATCTGCCAAAATCGGATGTGATACATGGGCTCTGGAACTGTCCTGAATCCCAAATATTCTGGGTACAGCTTTAGCATGACTTGAAGCGGAGTTGGGCTATCTCCTGCACGCTGTCTCTGAAATTATTGCTATTCCATGATCTTTCGGGATTGAGAAATACCACAAACTACTGTATATAATTCTACTATCAGCTAAGCGTACTTTACTAAATCATTGGCTTGATCACAAAATACCGGGAGTGGGAGAGATATGGGCACAGGTGAGACACTATCTCGATATGGAGTGGAAAGAAGTAGAACTTGCCAAGGACATAGGCCTTCTTTAGGCAATGAACCCCTTTTATAGTGAGTTTTTTAAGCAAATATGACATCCACCTATTAGTGACCCCCTTTAGATTCACCAAATGGTACCTAGAAAGGGATTTAGCAGGGACCTTAGGGAGCGGAGGCTAGACCGATAGATAATGGGTAACTTTTCGCTCTGGTCTAATTCATATTTCGTGGAGCTCCGCATCTGTGACCCTTCCACTTTATCTAAACCCATTATAATAAACTTAAGACCAGACAACTCGCTTTCTAACTATGTGCAAGTATTATAACCTATAGAGGTGGACATGTTGGATGTTGGTTATATGTTAATTATATGTTGCTGTGCAATTATAGTTTATCGTGCTCATTTTAAGTAGTGGATATGTTTTAAAATATTTGTTATTCGCAATAAGGATTTACAATCCGCTTTCAGATATGCTATGTACAGTCAGGACATTAACCATGACTACCAGTTTGGATCTCTACATTGATACTGGAACTGTAAAAAGTGGTACTTCCTTTGAGAATGTGTTGTAATAACTCTTTATGATATATTTGCTTTTGTCTATTGTCTACATCTGAAAACCTTAAAGGCGTTGTCTCGCTACAAAGAATAGCTTTCAAATTGTAGGGAACACAAAATAAAGACATTTTCCAAATATATTGCTTTGTTCATCTGTTTTCCTTAAAGAGATACAAGTAAATTTATGACCTCCCTGGCTGTTTCAGTTCCCTCAGTAACCGACCTGTGTATATCTCTCCCCCCTGCTGTTTGTTCTATGTGATAGCAGTGAGTGATGTCATCACACAGGTCGCAGCAGCCTCTGTGCTGCTGGGCAGTAAAAAGCTTGATTTATCTCAAGTAAACAGCACTGTAATTAGGGCTTTTGTTTGAGGGATCAGATAAAAAGTCCTGTTAGTAGTTTCAGAAGCTTCTGAGCTAATCTGATCTAATTAGCAACTGAAAACACAGGGCAGTATACACCAAGGAGCTTATGCAAATTTCAGTCAGTCTGAACCAGGAAGTGACAGAGTATTTCGTTCATGCAGCCTATGAAACTCTGTAGGGAGACAACTCCTTTAATAAACATATTTAAAAAAAAAAAAAAACTTGGTCGGAAATGGGTCTTCAAAATGAACGATGACCCGAAGCATACTGCTAAACTGGTTACAAAGTGGCTTAAGGATAACAAAGTCAATGCTTTGGAGTGGCCATCAGAAAGCCCTGATCCCAATCATATTGAAAATTTATGGGCAAAGCTGAAAAGGCAGGTGCGAGCAAGGCGATCTACAAGCATGGCTCAGTTACACCAGTTCTGTCAGGAGGAATGGGCCAAAATTCTTACCAACTATTGTGAGAAGCTTGTGGAAGGATATCCAAAATGTTTGACCCAAGTCATGCAGTTTAAGGGCAATGCTACCAAATACTAAAGAAATGTATGTAAAGTTTTGACTTTATAGAAAGTAATAAAAATGCCTTAAATAGTTCCCTCTCTCTCATTATTCTGGCATCAGGCAAATATAAATAATTTTGGTAATCCTGATTGACCTAAAACAGGTAAGATTTATTCTGATTTCATGTCAAATAGTGAGAAAAAAATGCGCAAGTGTCTTTTTATACAGTGTATGTAAACTTCTGGTTTCAACTATACATTAGCAAATGAGTGCTTTTATTTTGTGGGACAAAATAAAATGTACCTTTTAATGGTGTCATTGATCGTAACAGAGAATAAATTCAAAAAAGCAAAAAAAATATTCTAAGTGGGATGAAATGTGAAAAGAGAGACATACTTGCCCTACGTTTGTGGGGGCTTTGTTTTTATGCCGTTTCTTCTTCAATATAAATGATATGTTATCTGTATTTTGCAGGTTAGTATGATTCTGGCAATACCAAACGTGTAGGGTTTTCATTATATTTTAGTACTGTTAAAAAAAGCAAAAACATTCTCTATTTCTTAGATTTTCTCTGCAGCACTATTTCCTGCGACCAATAAATTTTTGGTTCTTCCATTGAATGAGTGATGGTGCATTTTTTGAGGGCTGAAGTGTAGTTTTCATTGGTACCATTTTGAGATACATGTGGCTCTGATCCAATTTTTAGGTGACATAAAATGACCAAAAAACCCCCCACAATTTTTTTGTTTGGAACTTTTCTTCTTCTACGGTGTTCGGCATACGGGATAAATAGTGCTATATTTTAATAAACTTGACTTTTATGGACACAGTGATACCAACTATGGGTAACTTTTTTTTATTTGTAAAATGACAAGAGGGGGGTGATTTGAACTTTTAATATTTTTTTATACTTTTATTTCACCTCCGGCTTGTACATTTAGTCCCACTAGAGTGCTTGACCAACAGGGGGCTCAATCATACAAATAATGCAGAAGGGTATATTGAGGTTGTGGTTCTACTGCTTCCTGCCTGGGGCATGAAGTATTAAAAACATTGACATGGCAGCTATGGAAGCCTAATTGCTTCATTAGGCTTTCAGCGGCTATGCTAACCAACTAGCACCCCACAATCTCGTTGTGGGAGAGGAACAGTGCATGTGCATCGGTGTCTAAATACTTAAACAGCAGGTATCGGTGTTGTTAGTGGCGGGTGTCAGCTGTAAAAATCAGCTAGCACTCTCAGCCTATTGAGGAGGCTTAGTGACACCGTTCCATAGCTTCTTACCCACATGTCCATTGTTGGTAAGGGGTTAATGAATAATTACACTAACCTTTGATTTAAATCTTGTTAGGGTATGTACGCGCCACAGTACATTGTGTGTTGCGGGTGCTCACGCTAATATGCGCATACTCCCGCGGCGCGAGAGGACCGGCAGGCCGCCAGCCCCATAGACATGCATTAGTCGCGGCAGGTATTCACCACAAATAATTGACGTCACTTATCTCCCCATGCGTACAATATGATTGGATTGTATGAGCGGGGAGAGGAGGCGTAATCCATAGTTCTTTATGAGAACTATGGATTACTGTAATTATGGGGTGCATTTCCCCACGTATTAAGCACAGTACGCCCCAAAATAAGCCATGTGAACATACCATTAAAATGTTGCAGCTCTAAACTTAAGCTCTGCTTCAAGTGCATGTTTAGACAGAGTATTGTGGCACGCACAAGTATGCGTCACATTACGCCTTCAGTAGCGCTGTTGACAGCACATGCTGGACAGCGCATAAGTGCCTGAAAAGTCTTTTTTTTTTTTTAACAGGTGTACATTACATGCCGAGAAGTACGATTGTAAAATCAATGTTGTCTAAATGACAGTGATTTTACACAGCACTCAATGAGTGCTGTACTTGTTAATCTTACCGTATTTGCAGGACGTACTTTGGTGCAATTATGCGCCAAATTAGGCCCCACAAATACATATTTCGAACATAATCTAAGACTTTCATTGGGGTGTACTCCTTTTTGAAACTTGGTCTTGAATGAATTTGCTAGGAAAATTACTTTTTTTAGGTGCGTACATGAACAAATCTTGGTTGCAACTCAATGGCCTACACTTGTGGATGTATTTTGTTGTATGGTTTCCCATAAAAAAAAGTAAACTAAAGGTTTTCTTACAAATCTGTTTGGCTGTACTCATTTATGCTGAGCACTGTATATTGAATATATTGCAAAACTAGAGATATCGTTGGAAACAATTAGGAAGATGAGTTAGTCTTACTATAACTCAGATGTTCTCTCAACAGGTTTCCCTACCATGAGCGTATCTTGCTAGAGCCTGGAGCTTCTACAACGCTCTGCTATTGCTGCCATTTCATTCTTTTACTGTGCCTAAACTTGCAACACTGCCCCATTCTAGCAGACAGGTCTTGTGTTGCAGCCCCGAAACATTACTGGATTCTAAGTGGTGCTGTATAACGGCAAAAAAGGATATATACAAGAGGTTCACGTTAAGTCTATGGATATCTGGTTTCCAGAGATCAAACCTCAAACCCAATGGGTCAGTAAACAATGGCGTATTCAATCCTAATTTTGAGTTGCACAAGAGACAATACTACTCAATGATGGCACTGGAGAAAAAAACTGTTTTTATTCAAACTGAGAAATTAAGAATTCTAAAAAATAGCTCAAAAACCAGAAGGGGAACAGAGAGAACAGTACTTGGCACAGGCACACACATTAAATAAGTAAATGACAGGTTACTTAAAGAGCATGTGTCAACAGCTACAGCTCTTGATTTAGGTAATCTATAATGATAGCCTTGCTAAAAGGAGGCTAGTGGGTGTATCGGTGTACATTGATGCTGTATGCTAGTATAGGCATAAACACCCTCTCGGAGCTTGTTTCGCAGTAAAAGGGTTTTCATAAGGGTTCCTTAGAGCTGGCAAACTTATTGAAAACTGTAAGGTTATGTTCACTGCAGCAATTCTGTTGCTCTTTATAAAGAAATTTGCACAAAATCATGCCGATTTGTTTCTTCTTGCAGCAATGACGTTACATCCCATGCGAGTGCTGCAGCCAAGCCCAGGACGGCAGCGGTGACTATTGTTGGTGACTAACAGTGCAGAGAAGACAGACCGGTTGCCAAGGGAATACCAAAGTATAGTGTTTTATTCTATTCGCAAGCTCTTTATCTACGCACGAAAAACTGTAAACAACGCAGCTTGTGACGGTTTTGCTGTTGTGAATATTTGTGAACGTGTGAACACAGTGACCCCTAATGCGAGTCCTCTAAGTCGGTAAAGTTTACAATACACGTAAGAAAGTGGGCTAAATTGGTGATCTGTGATGAGACATCCCCTCAAACTAGGCAAGTATGGCACAATCAGCCTAGTATGGGGAATCAATCGTCACCTTGCGCAAGCACATTCCATTTTTCTATACCTTTTTATATTCATTTTTATTTTTTTGTTAAACTAGGGCCTTAATCTGCCAGTTTGACCAAGAACATTGATAGTCAGATCTTTCTTAGTATCAACTATAATGAGTGACCGGCCGCACTGTGGTCGATTCTAATCTTGAACTTCTATTCCATTGGGGCCAAGATGGTCCAGAAAAGAAAAAAAAAAAAAAAAAAATAATACTGACCTACCTGTCCTGTCCCCCACCACTGTCGCTCCTGGCAATCTGCTGCTCTTGCGAGTCCTCGTCCTGACACAGAGGAGAGGCTCAACGTAGTGCGAGCACTAACAGCATGTCAGGACAAGAAGTCAAGAGGAGTGGATTGTCAGGAGCGACAGCTATGTATTTTTTATTTATTTTTTTTACTTTTTTGAACCACTCTGATCCCAATGGAATATAATTTTTTTGGAGTTTTACTGGACAAGCCTTTTAAGCATATAGCCAACTTTTTAAGTGTTGAATTATTTGTCCACGATGGCTTGCAGCACGATTAATCATTCAGTTTAGGTGTCTAGTAATTGGCTGCAGGATTCCCCCCCCACAATGGATTTTATAGACACCTTACAATAAAGAGCTCAGCTGGGTAACAGACACTCCTTAAATAACAAAACTACTTAATATCTCAACAAGATTTTAGGGTAGTATTTTAAGAAATCTATTAGACAACACAACAACTGTCTATTTTTAAAAATAAAGGGGCTTCCTAGGACATATGTTGGTAGGATCTCTAAGGTGGTAGCTCATTCTGGCTTTCTCCGCAGGATGCATGGTTACCGCTTTTATTCAATGGCTGATCTGAGGCAACCTTTATAACACTACTAGCATTTTAATAGGAATCACCATAAATCTGATCAGTGGGTTTCCAACTGTTGGAACCCACCAATTGCTAGAACAGTGTGGAGCTGGCCATGTATAGAAAATCACTTTCCACTGAACTTGCTTTGGGGCATATGAAAAAATGTCATTTGTTGAAGGGTGTTTCTCTATCTCCTAGGGCTTGTTCGCACAGAGTTTTCACTCCATGTTACAAGCGCTTTGTAGATCCGTCTTTGGGTCCGACAGACAGAACCCAAGACGGATCTAACAATTAGCAGTGAGTTTATCACTGCGGGCTATGACGAACACGCAGCGGCATTCAGATGAGAGATTGCTGCTGCGTGTTTCAAAAGCGCCGCTTGGGTCCGTCTAGAAAAGAATTGACATGCAGTTCTTTGCAAGACGGACCCGAGCGGCACTTTTGAAACACGCAGCGGCGATCTCTCATCTGAATGCCGCTGCGTGTTCGTCATAGCCCGCAGTGATAATCTCACTGCTAATTGTTAGATCCATCTTGGGTTCCGTCTGTCGGACCCAAAGACGAATCTACAAAGCATTTGTAACATGGAGTGAAAACTCTGTGCAAACAAGCCCTTACAGCTCACTGGAGTGGCTGCCAGAATTGAACCGAATAAATGTTAATCATAGAAACACCCCTTTCAAGCAGAACTGCCATCAGACTATGTTGCCCTATGTCAGAGAAGCATACGTGAACAAGTCTGCTCTCTTGTAACACCACAAAAAACATTGGACTGTTTGAGTCATAGGAGCAATCAGAAAATACACTGGACACATAGGGCCTCATGTATGAAAACTGTCTAGGTCTAAAATTCCCATAGCAACCAATCAGAGCACTCCTCATTTCGTATAGTGCTTTAAAAAAATGAGAGGGGCGCTCTGATTGGTTGATATGGGCAATAAAGTGAATTTTAGACCTAGACAGTTTTCATACATGCGGCCCATAGTTCTGGTATATACATGAACGGAGTACTGATACAGATACACAGCAGTTGGTTATCAATCACCACTTAGAGGGGCACCATGCTCTCCTTATGAACTTGTCAGAATGCAATTATGTGCCTGGTGTATTCTCCAATTAATCCTATTCGCAAAATGGCACAATACTTTTTGGTGCTATTCGTGTTACTAGGAAAACAACCCATACTACATTGAACTTTCACAGAGTGCCATAGTCTAATGACAGATCAGATTTAGGAATACAATATGTAATTCCTCTAAATGTTGTTACACTTGTTCTGAAAAAGAACAGTGGAAAGCTTATAGACCAGAAGGTGTTTTAATATCCGAAATAAATATAAAACATTAACATAAGGTGCAGAGTGCAACTCTGTTTAATAAAAGAAAAATCACAAAAATATCAAGGCTCTGTAGGGGAGGCGGATCGCGACTTGTGTTTGCGAGGAGGAGAGCTAACTGATGGGGATTCTTCTTCTGTGTCCACGGGGGAAATAACTTTCGGAGGAGTCGGCGCAGGGTCGTCATCCTCTTCTCTGCACACAGTCACACCTTCCTGATTTTCCATATCGGACTCTGTAGTAAATGGCGCAGTGTTTCCTCCTTCGCTTTTGTTAGACTGCTCGCTGCTGCTGCTCCGATGCTCGTGGCTAGCTTTCTCATTTTTCTCGATGCTTTGACTGCGGCTTCTTGTACCACTTCTTTCCACTTCTCTATGAAGTTTGCTTTTCTCTTTGTTTTGATTGTATCCATCATTGTCGCTGTTTCTCTCGGTTTCATAGCTCAAACTCCTGTCTCTGCTTCTCCTGCTACGTCTCTCTCGTCTATCTCTGCTCTGGCTTCTGTCCCTATCTTTGGTCCTACTTCGGTCTCTTCTATCCTTGCTTCTGTCCCTATCCTTTCTTTGATTATAATCCTTTTTCTCCTTATTAAGACTCCTAGGTCTATCATTGCTCAGACTCCTTTCCCTCTCACTAGGCTCCTTAGCTGGACTTCTTTCCCGACTACTACTGTTCTTTTCCCTCTTTGCTCGATCTGGTCTCCCCTTGCTAAGACTACTTTCATAACCCTGGTAGTCCCTCTCCTTGCTTTGGCTCCTGCTTTCTCTCTCCTTGCTTCTACTTGTGCTTTTCTTTTGCTGTGCACTAGGGCTTCTGCTAGCTCTAGTCTTTCGCACTTTGCTAGGACTCCTGCTCCTATTTTTGCTCCTTTTAACCCTATCTTCACTGTAGCCATGACTTTGTCCGCTCTTCTTCTTGCTGACACTTCTTCTACTTTTACTGGTGCTCCTGTCTTTAGAGCGACTCCTGCTATCCCTTCTACCCTTGCTAACACTTCTGCTATGCCTCCTGTCTCCGCTGCGACTCCTGTTTCTCCGAGTTCGTCGCCTGCTTCTGCTACGTGATCTGCAAATTTGGGGGAAAATGCATGATATAGCATACAGTACAACATTTTGGGTACACTTGTTAACCAAAAAAAAATAGATTTTAACTCTCAAGCACTAACCTTGATCTAGAGTTGAATGATATCAGAGATTGTGTGGGGAGATAACAACACTTCATTAAATACCATGAACTACAGCAACAGTGTCTTTCATAAAGCCACCCTCCTATCTCTTGCTTTACAGTGCATGCTTTGGAGTTCCCTCTTCAAGGAGCTTCACTTTATGGACTTTAAAGGTGTTTTAGCATCTCTGGATTTACTAACCCCCTCCCGCATTGCTGCGCTGTGTTACTTTCTGCTTTGCCTCCTGTTCCCTGTGGGCGGTACACACTCTGCTGATAGACAGCTGTATCGTGCTGCTGGCTTAAAATGTGTGGGCTCCAGATGCTGCTATAAATACTACTTAAGGCGACATGTATGAACGGGGCTGCGCCAGATATCTGTCGTCTTTTCAGTCCGATATCAGGCGCAGCCCCGTTCATACATGTTTAAATCCACCGCACGCCATTATGAGGCACATTACATAGCGCCTGCAGCACTTAGTAATGCGCCTGATATCGGGGGACGTGCGGGAGGCAGGGCACACTAGAACCGTAGAGACGCTACATATTTATAGCTTCACTATGGCATTTCTAGGCGCCTGACTGCTGGAACAGATACACCACTTTCAAAGTGGTTTACCTGAGCCAGAACTGTCGTCCTCGCGCTAGAATGCACCTGATTTATGACCCGCTGTAGAGCGGGTTCATATATCAGGCACATTCTGTGCCATTATTATGCACATGAAATTTGGCGTTTACACGCCAAATCTCATGCATGGTCGCCCTTAGGGTACATTCACATGAAGTATTTGCGGGGCGTCCTTCACTGCATAATTGCCCAGAAGTACGTCCCACAGATATGGTAAATCAATTAACAAGTACAGCACTCATTGAGTTGTGTGCAAAATCACCGTGGTCATTCAGACAATTGTATTTCTCGGGACATAATATATGTCTGTATATAGAAGTGACCTGTCACTTCTTCCGGACGCTTATGCCAGATGCCTTGTGGCGAAAGTACGCGCTACTCAGAGCATACTTTCAACAGCACTACTGAATGCGTATTGCAGCACATACACCATCTGAACATACCCTTAAAGCAGCATCTGGCCAGTGTGAATCTCTGTGCTCCTGCTACTACAGCACTGTGCTCGAAGGTGCAGATAAGATGGCACAAGGCTAATGTGCTCTCAGTCACAAAGAGAAGAGCAGAGACTAAGAAGCGTGACCCCACCTTGCTGATACAACCTAACACGGAGTGAGGGTGAAGCCCAACCACCACTGCTCGAGCACCAGGGTGCTCAGTTACCTATGACACTATCTGGACTACCCCTTTAACCAGGCTCCAGCACCGCTCTGCACTTGGTAGCAGGAAGTTTGTTATATGTGAAGAGCCATATAATCAGATAGAAATCTCTTCTGTGTTTAACAGAGGAAGTTTTCCCTGCATTGATTGCTTTTGCAAGGAGAGTTTTCACAAAACTTTGGCATTTCTAGGGGGTAAGTGGCAGCCAGCACCCAGCTCACATACTACAATTATTGAAAATAATACTAAAATATCACGGTCTTTGAACCTCTTTCTATTACCAATATGGCGTAATGCCTCCCAAGCCTACCTTGATTTGGAGCGGCTGCTCCTCCGTGATCGGGATCTGAAATTTGACCTGTAACAAGAAACAAAGATTAAATTCCAGACGTAAATACAGGATTTTAAAGTTTCAAGTGAAAAAGTGCTTTTGTCATTTGTTCTGAAGCAATGGGGAACTTCATGTATTTTAGTTGTAAAGGTATTTTTACCACTTAATATTTTGACAACGTTTAAAGTTGAGTGACTGTAAATCTACAATATCTTGTATTGAACCTGTGCTACAGTCTGTCTTCTAATCCAAAGCTTAAAGTTGTTGTCTCACTACAAGGATTACTTTTTATGTTAAAAATCTTGCAAAAACAAGTCACTTTGCAATATACGTCCATTAACAGTGTCCTACCAATTCTGAGATATCCCCTCTTGTATGGACTGCATCAGCTCCTCAGGTCCCTATAGCTACAGAACTGTTCTATCTCTGATAGGCTGCGAGCGCTGGTGACTATAGTTAAAGACCTGGTGTCTTCACTGCAGGCCAGTAGTAGGCAGTAAAGCGAGTAAACACTCCTTAATTCAAAAACTGAACTCAGAAAACAGGACTGAGGTTAGATGAATCTATGAAGTGAGACAACCCCTTTAACTAAGAAATTCTGGATCAATTTAGCATCATTACTGTAGTTTGGCATATTTACCTTGAACGGCTGCGTGAGGAAGAGCCTTTAGTCCAAGTCCCAGAAGTATCCTCCACAAGACGGATCTTTCGACCATTGATCTCTTTACCATCCAGTCTTTCTAGCGCTCTTTTCATATCAGAGTATGAGCGGAATTCTATGACTCCTTCGTTTGGTCGTCGGTGGTGAGCATCAGTAAAAGTGACTTCCCCCACTTGCCCCATAAAGTCCTTCAAAAAGAGCAAGTGGAGAATAAAAACTGCATTAGATATACTACAATAACAGAGGACTCTTCTAGTCTTAACTCCTTCGTACATAATCCTCAGAACAACTGCAGTAGACCACTGTAGATCGGTTAACTTAATCCTTTTAAGGACTGAAGCAATTTAGAAATTGACTCCTTCTGGGTGCAGCCAGTTTTGTTTTTTTAACACAGTTCTATATTTTAGATTTGACAACTGTCAATTTATGTGGAAATAGTTTTTTTTATGCTTTTAAGTATTCAAGCGATTCCTAGACTTTTATTGGTGACACATTTAGGGCATGTCCACACGGCACGGATTTTCGGCCGGTTTGCGGTTTCTCAGACCGCCTGAAAAAACCGGCCGAAAATGAGCACAATTGTGCTCTATGGAAAACCCGTGCAGCAGTCCCCACTGCACGGGTTTTCCGTCGGGCAGTTTTACCGCCCGCGGGCCGCTCAAAACACATTGGACATGTTCATTCTTCCGTCGGAATATGAACAATTCAATGGGAGGGCTGTTCTCCGCTCATCGCGGAGAAAAGCCGTCCCCCCCGCGGCCGGTATTTGTCCACTGCCGTGGGAACATGCCCAAAGGGTATGTTCACACAGTGTCTTTTTGCGCTTAATCGCGCATGCATTTTGCTTTGTATTGCGCTTTAAATACGCTCCGCAATTACGGTAATACATAGCTCTAATAGATGGCTTGGAGCCATTCATTTCCAAACAGTGACGCCATGCCATGCGACCCGACCACTGCTGTCAATAAGTGGCTAAAGTAGTCACAAGCCAGATGTAAACAAATATTGGGGAGACATGTCCAGCAGCATCAGGGCTGGAACAGTTGTGAATGGCAGTGTGGATTTTTTTTCATTTTACTAGAGAATCAGTATCTTAAATTTATTCAAAATAAAAAAAGAACCTCTTTAAAATTTAGCACTGATCAAGTCTCCTTTATGTCTCTCTAGGTTTTTTAAGAAATCAGGCTTACAAACTTGGCAACAATTTTTCAAGAAAACTTCCAATGTAGGCTATGTCTACACTGCATCTGACAAAAAACGGCCCGAAAGCGGACGTTTTTTTTCCGATGCAGGACCGCGGTTTTTGTCACGTTTTGTACAAAAACCACATCCGCTTCTCGTTTTTTTGCCATCACCCATACAATTGCATTGTAGGGGGAGACGGCAAGAAAACTAAAAGCACCGGCATATTATACAACATGTTGTATAATATGCCGGCGATAGAAGACGAGCAGAGAAAAGACTACAGCTCGTCTTTTCTATTGCCGCCTATGGGGCTGCAGGAACGATCGTATCATCGGCGCTTTTAAAAAAACTAAAAGCGCTGACGATACAATCGTAAAGCTGTGCAGTGGAGACATAGCCTAAGGGACCAATTCAGTTCCTAAAAGAGTACTTCAGTATACAATACTTGACTCCTACTGAAATATGTGACAAAAGTAAAGATCCTTAATATATAGTTATTCAATATTTTCAGTAGTTTCCCAAATAGTAACTCACCACTTACTAGCCAAAAATGTGATGTTTAAAGCTTGTCCTGTAGGGTTACGACCTGTAAGTCAGCTCTAGTTTGCTGGTCAAACATGATCAGGTCTAGCACTAGAATAACAGGAGGGTGAGAGATTGGTCTATAAAACACTAGAGAATAGGAGGGGATGTAACTGGAAACGATTGTGAGAGGTTCAGCAGTAAATAAGTGCAATGTGATTAAACCCCCCTCACCCGCTCAAAAAAAAAAAAAAAACCAGGGTGTAAACTTGCTCTTCAGCAGCCAGGGTTATACAGGGGGGGAAACATCCTGGAACAGATTTCAGAGACGGCTTGGGCCACACAGCATAGAACAAAAAATGTCGGAAAGCCAGCAGCTTTTTGACCTATGCAGGTTCGCGTTTTTTGTCACTTATTTGCGCAAAAATCGCGGTCTGTTTTAGTTTTTGCCGTCATCCCGTACAATTGAATGTATGGGAATCCGACGGCACAACGCTTTGGCGGAATTTGCAACACGTTGCATATTCCACTGGATTTTTAACACGGCCGTTAACAACCCGTGCTGTATAGTCTACAGCACAGGTTGCTCATTGCTGTCTATGCAGCACAGTTTACCATCGCATTCTTGGCAGATTCAAAATACCAAAAATCCGACCGCATTCCTCTGCTTTGTAGACATAGCCTAACTATGCAGAGGAGGAGCATGTAAGAACAGTGCTACCAAAGCTTACAGAGATGTTCTCACTATGCTGTTTCACAGAGCCTGCTCTTCACAGCCAGCTTCAGGCCCCCACTTCATGGTCAGGCAGTGGGCAGTTCTACAGCAGTGATTGGCATATCAGCTCTGCTATTCCTAGCTGATCCTGTTAGAGGGACATTGGGGATGAAGGGGTCTAAACAGCAGGACAGAAAGCTACAGAGCTCTAAAGGGTTATAATTTATCAGTAAGAAACAATCTCCTGTCCTGCTGATAAGAAACAGTAGGGAGTGACATCACCATCCTGATCACTACTGCTAGAGCAGAGAGGTGGCCGGTAACCTCTAGAAGCTTGTGTACACAAACAGGAGATAAAAACTGTTCTAAGTCTGGAAGAAAGCAAATTAAGAACAGCAATGTATTTGGTAATAGTCTTTGTTTACCTTTGCCTACAGGTTTAAAGCTAATATATGAAATGGGAAGATGTAGGATTAATGTTGTGCTGTTGCTCTGTGTGTAATGGCCCTTCCTTCTTTAAAGTTTCATATCCAACACAAAAAGCACCACAAAACCCCTTCAAACAGGCCTGTAGGTTAGAAACCCTAATAACTCGCATCTCACCACATCTTAAAACTGCACCCCTTTCCATATTCAAAACAGCATTGAAAAAGCTTGTTGACTCTTTAGAAATTAATGAAAAGTGAAATCTAGGAATTCATGTTTTTGGCAGATTTTTAGTTGAATTCAATTTTTTTCAGAAACATAGGTGTTAATAGAAAAATACAACTTAATATTTACTACACTGATTTTACATTTTTTGTGGGCTTAGTGGTAATTGACTGAAATGCAGCTCTATCGGGTATATTAGTTGTGGATCTGCAGTGGAAATCTGAGTCAATACCGTTAGATTTCTGCTATGAATTTATCCTTATAGGTAGTGGACTTTATCATGAACCTGGACATGAATTTGTTTTTAGTCTAAAAAGTTATGCAATATTAGGCATCCTCAGATACAAATTTTATAGCATTTACTTTATAATTTATATTATTATATTTATATAATAATTTAGATATTTTATCGCAAAATAATGCATAAAAAAATTGTTAGCCTTGTTTACAGTGGTTTACATGTTAAAAGATGGCATAACTTTGTTGTAGGGTGTTTTTTGTTATTGTTGAATAGCCTATTAAATAAAATATATAAAAAATACAATAAACAATTTTTTTGAAATACCGCAGCAGAAATTTAGTCCCGCAAGGGAATATATACTTTTAATTCTTTTTTTCTCCATAACAGTTCAAAGAATCTTACCTTTAAGTCTTGGCAACTACATCGTGTAGATAGATTTTCCACCCTTATGCGATACATTGTGCGAACTGGAGGCCCAAACTTGTCACCGGTAGTTTTGCGGTAGCCATAGCCATCTAGGACATAAGGCGAAAGTTTAGAGGTAGTGTATTTTCATTCAATGAGCAAAAAGCCACATGTAGATAGAAGCTCCTCTCCAATATATTATAACACTGGCTTTACATGTTATCATTCTCTGAAGTTACAAGAGATTTTCCTTCTTTTTCCTTTAAAGGGAATCTATCACCAATGTATTTTTTAATAATCTAAACCAGACACTGATATTATTTTCTTTAGTTTTAATTTTCTGATTGTAGTTTTTTTCATTTCTGTTTTCTATATGTGTACAGGGGCAGCCATCTTGCCTAAGCAATTAAAGAGATGTTTTACAACAGCTTCATGGATATTGGAGCCTGTGAACAGCAGCAGACCCATTGACTTCTATAGGAGATTTTTCTAGGCATGCTCTGTGACCTGGGAAGAAGTTAGTGTGCAGGGAAGGTGAGGGGGAGCTATTGTGAATGGTGAATTCTGTGTTATCTACAGGGTGGGCCATTTATATGGATACACGTAAATAAAATGGGAATGGTTGGTGATATCAACTTCCTGTTTGTGGCACATTAGTATATAAATATATATATTTTCTTTGTGTTCAAAGTGCTGCCCATTGTGTGGGATTTTCAATACAACCCTCTTCTCCCACTCTTGACACACTGATAGCAACACTGCAGAAGAAATGCTAGCACAGGCTTCCAGTATCTGTTTCAGATGCTGCACATCTCGTATCTTCACAGCATAGACGATTTCCTTCAGATGACCCCAAAGATAAGTCTAAGAGGGTCAGATCAGGAGACCTTGGTGAGCATTCAACTGGCCCACGACGACCAATCCACTTTCCAGAAAACTGTTCATGTAGGTATGCTCGGACTTGACACCCATAATGTGGTGGTGCACCATTTTACTAGAAAAAACTCGGGGAACGTGCCATCTTCAGTGCATAAAGAGGGCAGTTTCCTGGAAAGTGGATTGGTCGTCGTGGGCCAGTTGAATGCCCACCAAGGTCTCCCGATCTGACCCCCTTAGACTTATCTTTGGGGTCATCTGAAGGAAATCGTCTATGCTGTGAAGATACGAGAGGTGCAGCATCTGAAACAACGGATACTGGAAGCCTGTGCTAGCATTTCTTCTGTGGTGTTGCTATCAGTGTGTCAAGAGTGGGAGAAGAGGGTTGTATTGACAATCCAACACAATGTGTAGCACTTTGAACACATTTTATAAGTGGTCATAAACTTGTAAATAACTCATGAAAGAATAAAGTTAAGTTAAAACCAAGCTCACCAGTGTTTTTCTTGTGAAATTCTCAATAAGTTTGATGTGTTGCATGACCCTCTTCCCATCGGAAGAAATAAAGTTGGATCCAAAATCGTCGACTTCAAAATGGCCACCATGGTCAACACCCATCTTGAAAAGTCCCCCCACCCCCCATATACTAATGTGCCACAAACAGGAAGTTGATATCACCAACCATTCCTAATTTATTTAGGAGTAGCCATATAAATGGCCCACCCTGTATACACATTTTCAGTGCGGCCAAAGTGAAAACTGCAGGATTAAAAAAAAAAAAAAAAAAAAACACTGTGTTTCACAGTAGATAATTTCTGATGACATATTCCCTTTAAATAATTAATGCCTCTCCGACATCGGATGTAAATGTTCCTCAAGATGTTGAGAAGGAAAGCATGAAGCAGAAAGGAGATGAGTCCACTCCATACACAGCAGATGCTGGTTTCTAATTACAGTTGACACTCCTCATCAGAGCCCAGAATCAGAGACAGTTCCAATTCCTGCTGATCAACCACTTAGCCAATGTGTTCACAGCAAAACGGCCTAAAAGTAAAATCTCTATTCATCTATTTTTTATAGACTATTCTTGATTTTAATCTTTTAGTATTTTTTACTAAACCATGACACAACTTAATTCTTTTCTTAATATTTACTGTCAGTGTTCTTATTTTCTAGGTTAGGATATAAACTTTTTTGCGCCAATATATAAAGTTAAGATTCTTTTTGTTGCTGCATTGAGACGAGCATTTTTTTTTCATTGTATTATGGGTTTAAATTTCTTGAGTTTACCAAGCAGTATAAATGACATGTTAATTTCATTCCGTCGATCAGTAGGATTCCGCTTTACCAAATTCATACAACTCTTTCTTTATGTTAACTAAATTGAAAAATAAAATTTATAAACATACCAATACATTTTTATTAATTGTAATCTGAACTGCATTGTGATTTTCTGTACAATGATATTTATAATTTTCCGCCTACTGATCTGTATGTTTTTGAGCGAGTTGTAGTTTTTATTGATATCATTTTGGAGAATATATGACTTTTTAACTACACTTTATTCCAATTCTTTTGGGGCATGAGGCATCTAAGAAAAATTCACTGTACAGTATAAAAATGATTATATTTTAGTAGGTCAGACTTTTAAAGACTGCCAAGAGGAAAAAAAGAAAAAAACAGACCCGGCGCTCGTGCAGTGGAGATAGAAAAAGCCCAGGCTAAAGGCTTTCAATTAAAAATGTTTATTCTTAAAAATGGTGCGGCATTACCGAGACACAATTAAAAACATACAGACATAAAAAGAACTTTACGCGTTTCGCGCGTGCACCCGCGCTTCTGATGAAGTGTACATTGCGATAAAAATAACATAGTATATATAATGCCGGCAATTTCAGTAATTGGTTGTTACTTTTACAGGTGGGTGACGTGGATACACAGGTGATGCAAGAATGGAAAGACAATTGGGAGAGGGAAGTGTCAATCAAGTGTGAAGACGAGCATAAAGAAAGAGAAGCGAAGAGACCGAGAACTGAGTCGGAGCTCCGAAAACATATGTTGATCTTTGATATATGTAAAAAAACAAAAATAAAAAAAGTTAAAGTGAAGTGTGTTTCTTTATAGTAAGGTGTTGGAGTGATACATTTTAGGGTGTGATGTAGATGTATCACTCCAACACCTTACTATAAAGAAAGAAACACACTTCACTTTTTTGTTTTTTTACATATATCAAAGATCAACATATGTTTGTGGAGCTCCGTCTCAGTTCTCTGTCTCTTCGCTTCTCTCTCGTATTCACACTTGATTGACACTTCCCTCTCCCAATTGTCTTTCCATTCTTGCATCACCTGTGTATCCACGTCACCTATCTGTAAAAGTAACATCCAATTACTGAAATTGCCGGCATTATATATACTATGTTTTTTTATCGCAATGTACACTTCTGATGAAGCGCGGGTGCACGCGCGAAACGCGTAAAGTTCTTTTTATGTCTGTATGTTTTTAATTGTGTCTCGGTAATGCCGCGGCATTTTTAAGAATAAACATTTTTAATTGAAAGCCTTTAGCCTGGGCTTTTTCTATCTCCACTGCACGTGCGCCGGGTCCGTTTTTTTCTTTTTTTTCCTCTTGGCAATCTTTCTCCCATCGGTCATCCGAACGGAGCTCCAGAGAGCAGCGGCTGCCGTAGTAAGGGCTACGGGGTACAAATAGCCCTGCAAGCGCTTATGAGTGTTGTGCCTCTATATTAGTAGCGCAACACCAAAAGGTGAGAACATATCATCACTGTCCACCTATTACTCCTATTGTTACAGTATAACACTATTGTGCGCCCCCTCTCTTCTTTTTTCTTTTCCTGCATAGACTTTTAAAGACAAAACAATACCAAATATGTTTAACTCTTTTACATGGAAAATGTAAAATGGGAGTATTTGTAACCATTACTTACTCGTTACTTTTTTGTTAGTCCCTATGGCACAGGTATCAAACTGCCGGCCCTCCAGCTGTTGGGAAACTACAACTCCCATTATGCATTTGTAGAATCTATAACAGTGGGTATGATGGGAGTTGTAATTTCCCAACAGCTGGAGAGCCGGCAGTTTGACACCCCTGCCCTATGGGGCTTGGGTCCCCAACCACTAGGTCCGTGGACCAGGTCATGGAGCATATTGAACCGGTCCTCACTTCAGTAGCGCCATACTGGTGGATCTCTTAAAGAGAACCAACGAAGCGGCGACTATTAGTTACTGAGGCTAAGCTGCTATGGCTTCTTATGCAGGGCAGTATCGGGAGAGGCAGTGTGGTCACTACCTCTCCCGTATCCCTGGCCTCACCTACTTTTTGATGCTTTGGGGCTTTTGCCTGTAATAGCGGAGGAGGAGAAGGAGCAAGGCTGCAGTAAACAGCTCTGTGCCACGGCGACTAACCCTCCTTGCCCATGTGCGCTGAAACCAGCAGAGCAGCCATATTTATAGGTATGTTAGCCAGTTAGGCTGTCATACTTCATACCATTATGAGGGCCAATATCATATTGATCAGCACTGTGAATCAGCATTATATATAATCAGGTCTGTGTTCCAACTGGTCCATGCTAGACAAAAGGTCGGAGACCGCTGCTCTAGGAAACTTGACCGCTATGGGGGTGTCCATACGGTGACTTTTTGAACTTATTGTTGCGCTTATTTAGAGTGTAATTTTGCCGAAATACGTCTCAAACAATGTACACCTCACTTCCTGAAGAGCACAATATAAAATTCACACCATCAGTCAGATGGCTTGTCTTTTGTGTGCATCTGACATGTCAATTCTTTTCTGGTGTATATGTGACATCAAGTAGTATAGGAGGTAGCTTTATGTCTCCGACCATTGTGCGTTGTATTCCCTTTGAAATTACCCACTTGTAAGTGCGTAATTCCAATGCGAAAAGGAGTGGCGTTTACGGTGCGTACCTGTGAGCGCCATAATACGTTGTGTGAACCCTGCCTAAGGAGCTTAATCGCTTGTAGAGTATTCTCCAACACAGCAGCATTGCATACGATTACCTGTTTCCCAATACATTCTAACAGATGAGAACAGTTGACAGAGGAGAGAATCCACCTCCTGTATAACTACCTAGATGCCGTGGTTGCACTGACCCACTGATCATGGCATCTAAGTAGTTAAATAGTTGGGATACTTATCTCTAATCCCAGCTGCTGAAGAGAGGTTCTAGCTGTGACCAACAGCTGACACCCGCTGTAAATGGAGTTGACTCAGATCCTGAGGTATAATGCCTTCCTTACATGAAGTCGCACATAACTGTCAAATGTCAGGAAGGGCCCTGCAATTGGGTTGGTGGTTAATCGGATATCGAAATTTATTTGGCGAGGGTTAAAAGGGTTATTTAAGCAAATTAATTGCCAGCCCTAGTACTGAAAGATGAATTAAATTAATTTAAGTGCAATGGGTGAGTTGAGGGTTCTTTTAATAAAATTTAAAAACTGCATTTTTATAAATTTCTTATATTTATTTTCCTTAACACACTGAATAATTAAAGTTGGTCAGCTCGGAGATTTTGAATTCCTTGAGGCTTTTGCATTAGCTCATTAGACATGTATGATGGCAGTTTGTGGTCTGGATCCTTTTCACAGTGTGAGGCTACAATTACAAAGCATATATCAGATTTCTGAAGCCATTTCACCTTTTTCTTCACACGGATTTCACCAAGATTTAGTCCCAGCTCAAGTTGCGTGTTTCGTGCCAAGTACACATGGAAAACGCTTAAAAAGGGATTTCCATTTTTTTTTCATATAATGAATTTTTATTAAACAGTTTTCAATAAACTTATAGTAATTACATAACCACAAAATGAACAAAGGCACTACAGTGTCAATGCAAAAGATAAGGCAATGAGCAGAGTACAGTCAGGTAGGCCCTTAGCACCATGACCACACGAGTTACGGGACTACAGATAGAAAAGTCATAAATGTATCCTCAGCCGGGCGGTAGAGCCAGCAGGCTCCTCCCCCCTCCCCAGAAGACAGAGGCTAAATATCTGCAGATCCAGGTGGTCTCAAAACTACAATGGTTATATCAAACAAAGAAGAAAGAGGGAGAAAAATAAAAAGGGGAGGGGGAAAGGAAATCCACACCACCAGACGCCGGAGAAGCACGGAGCGCACACCAAAAGCCACGCGACGGAAGAGTTTGACCAGAAAACACTTCAATCGCCGAGGGCCTGACCCTTACAACCAGTCCCCCCACAGACTTGGAGAGCGCAAGGTCAGAGGAACGCCCCAATCATCATGGGTCTCCTACCACCAAAATAGCCTGAAAGTCCCTGGAGGATGATTTTAAAAGGGGCCATGGCCGCCATGTATGTTGGACCCTAATAATCTCCTCGGGGCTGTGGGCGATCAACTCCTCCATTGCATGAATAGAGGACACCTCTTCACCAGTCGGCTATGGACGGTGCGAAGGGTTTGACGCCAGCGGCGAGGGATCACACGTCTTAGCTGCCTGTAGGAGATGTCGGTGTAAGGGATTTCTGTAAGAGGATTGCGAGAAGGGAAACATAAACAAAAGGACTGCTTCTGGGCATTCCGGAATAGAAGTCCCACAGCAATCCGAGATTGCTGGAGGACTTGGGCTTTCCATTTTTTAAGAAAATCTAATAACCAGCTCCTGGAGCCCCTTTGACATAAAAAAATAAAAGAAACTTGTACTCACCTTCTTCCGTTCCCAGCACTGCATCCCTCCAGTCTTCCGTTTTCATTCATTTGCTTCTAAATGGAGATATCACCGTGCCTCTACTCACATCACCATTCAAAGCTGCTCACTTCTGAACAGTGATCTAAATGAGTTAACCCTGACGCCCCCATTCCGTAGAAGAATGAAAACAGAAGACTATAGAGATGCAGTGCTGGAACCGGGGACAGGAGAAGGTGAATGTAAGATACCTATTCTTTTTTTTTTTTTTTTTTTTTTTTACAAACTGGACAACCCCTTTAAACAATTGTGGAGAGCATTTTTTTTTTTTTTTTTTAATGGGACATGGATGTGGAAATCTCATCATTAAAAACATGCAATGCAACCCGCAGTTGGAACACCGCAGTTTATTTATTTCATGCACATTTTCGTATGTTAAATATGTATGAAAAAATGCTGTCAGAATATAGCCTATAAAAAAACCCCAACTTAGCACAGCAGAAATACCTGCCACTTAAATCTACTACCTGCCATTCTGACCTCTGTATCCATTAACTTAGCTTGACACAGGACTTTACCACTCTATAATCCGAAACGTTTCTGCCAAATCCTACTGTATGCTTCTATTCACTTAAGTATTTTTGCACAAAGGTAGCTTGGTTACAAGTGACTGCGAGAGCTGTATATAAATGACAGGTGGACTTTGAACTGATCACAATAAACTAGATATGCATTGAATTTCCTCTAGAGTGCCGTCTCTCGTTGTATGATCCACAGCAGAAATACCATCTAGTTATCTAGTGTATTCAAGACCTAAGCTTCAGAAAACCAGGGCTGTGGATTCGTTGCCCATTTTGCTGGAGTCAGAGTTGTTATAAAATGGACCGACTCCCAAAATATATAATACATTGGTCCAGTTAGTTCGATGCAAAGAGCATGAGGAATTGGGTCCGGCCAGTGCTACTGCTCCCATATCTTCAGCGTCATCAGATGAAGAGTTTAATTTTGATAAGTATTTGGATGACATGGGGCAGGCAAAGCGTTACTGCAGGGGAAAAGATTCCGCTCCCATAGGAAACAGATTGACCAGATTTCAGCAACATTTTTCACCTGCTTTCGAAGAAGTAGAAGAGTTCAACCATTCATCAGAACTGACTGTGGCTGAGGCAATTCCTTTATACCCTGACATTGTTAAGAGATGCTAACCCTGTGGTCACCGCCTTGCCACCAACCCAAGTCAGTGTAGAGAGGCCGTTCTCTAGCCTGGAAATAATGAGATCAGATTTGAGGTCATCTATGAAGTTGGATGTGATGGAGGCGATACCATTTCTCAGAACAAATTCATAAACTCCAGAAATGTTATTCAGGATGTTTTTGTTGAAAACTACGTTTGGCATATTTACAATTTATTAAGCTTTTTGTGTTCTAAAGTTGCATCCAAAAATATATATTTTATGTTCCACCAAAATATCTTGATTATTGTATCATAAGGGATAAAAAGCCTGATGTTACCATTGTACTACAGTAAAGTTATCACTTAAACATGTGCCACGTATGAAGGAGTCGGAGTCAGGAGTTGGAGTCGAGAGTCAGGGAAATTGAGCAGTCGGAGCTTTGGCTTACTGACTCCACAACCCTGCAGAAAACAATACCGATAAAAAGAGCAAAGAAATATTACATTGGCATACTTACTGTGTACACCCCTCCTTGGTGCCCGTGTGTGCTCCACAATGACGCGCTCACCACATAGATCTCTCCCATTCATTTCATACACAGCATCATCAGCATCGCGAACATCTTCAAACTCCACAAATCCATAGCTTGAACAAAAACACATGTCACATAGATTATAAAATGAAAGTCTGACAAGTCATCTAATAACATGGTGAGGATTCAATGATCGCTAGGACTAGGAGCCTGCAGAGCTCTTCCATGCACTTTAGGCTTCCTACAACAGCGATGCAGCCAGGTCATGGACTGAACACACGTAACTTTTACTAAGAAAAAATATACAGATAATGAACTACTGATTACTTTTAGAATTACCTGTTCAGTTCCTTGGTAAATCTGTATGAATTCCTGTGTGATGACGTCATATTAATGGGACCCCCAGCAATAATTCTTTTATTACCAATCCTTTGGACAGGTAAGTCATTACCATTGGATAAACCCTTTAAATGGGTACTTCCATCTGGGGAGAATCTGATTTTACAGCATCCTGCTACAGCCACAGAGAATGGACAGGTGGCCATGTATGCGCGGTTTTCTCTGTTTATGTCCATGGGAGCTCTTGCTACAGCTAGGTACAATGGTACTCCATAGAATGAAAAGGAGAAAGACATGCACGGCCACCATCAAAATGCCACCCCTTACTACTTACTACTGAGGATTTGTTACAACCAACAGAGGGCGCTGTGGGCTTCTCAGCCCCTTTCCCATAATGCCTTGTGATATGCAGATGCTAAGTAGAGGCAAAAGGCAAAACAAAACACCTCTACAAGCCGTTCGTTTGGTGCTCTCCTTAAGGAGAGATCTTCCCTTCCTGAGCTACCCCTTACTACTACACATACTATAAAAGCTCTGGCCTTCTGACTAGTGCACATGCCCAATAGAAAACTACCTGTTGGGCATATGTGCTTGTCAGGAAGCTGTCACTTTTATAGTGTAACCGTCCTCCCCAAACACAGTGTCGCCCTACTTTAGATAATGTGAAGTTTTGTTCATGGAGGGCTACAGCATAGAAGCCCCAGCCTCCTGACTAGTGTGTAGTCCCTGTATATACATATCTGCTGGACATGCATGCTAGTCAGGAGGTCGTCACTTCTATAGCATAGCCGCCCATCGCCCTCCGTGAACACAATGTCAACTACTTTGTATAACGTGACATTTTGTTCATGGAGGGCAATGGGCAGCTACAGTATAGAAGCCCTAGTCTCCTGACTAGTGCGCACGCCCTGTAGATACATTTCTGCTAGATATGCACGCTAGCCAGGAGGCCATCCGGGCGCTTATTTACTGTAGTAGCCCACTACCCTCTCTAAGTGAAACGTCACACTATACCAAGTAGTGTGACACTGTGTTCGGAGAGAGCGGCTGCACTATAGAAGTGCTGGCCTCCTGATGAGCACGTACCCAACAGATTCAATTATCTGCTGTGCTTAAGCGCTAGTCAGGAGGCCAGCACTTCTATAGTGTATGTAACAGGAGTGACGTTCTGACCTTAAAGGGGTTGTCCCACTTTAGACAATGATGGCATATCGTTATGATATGGGTCCGTGTCCCACACATCTCTCCTAAATGGGCCCTAAAACCTCTCTGTTTTGAATGGGAGTTCCGAGTTTTGACGAGTAGCGATGCTCGTCTGAAATCGGTCCCACCTCAGGGACCGGCACCTATCTCCTATATGAGCCCCGTTTTGAAAGGGGACTCTCTCCTAGATCTGAATGGGAATTCCAAGTATAGCTGATGCTTGGCTGTAATCAGAACCCTCATTCATTTTAATAGGAGAGTCCTGACTGCATGTCTGTTCAAGAATCTCCACAGGAAGCACGGCTAGGAGCGGACACCAAACTCTAAATTTGCAAAGGAAACCTTAGGTAAATGCCAACTTCAATTCTAAGATACGATAAAAAAATGAATTCTCCTTTATTTCTCCAAATCTTAAAATTCCATGATTAGGACAAACATCACACCCGTAACATTTCACATAGGAATAACGTCCAGGCTGACCAATTTCACATCACGCTTGATCCTTAAAAATAGCTACGTGTAAGGATCAAGGGCAATCTGAAACGCGTCAGCCAGAACATTATTCTGACGTGAAGTGTTATGGACGTGATGTTTGTCCTAATCATAGAATTTTAAGATTTGGAGAAAGCTGGCATTTACCTATGGTTTCCTTGTCAATTTGGAGATATGTGCAGGTCTCAGAGGTGGGACCCGCACCTATCAGACTATGTTGGCACATCCTAGCGATATGCCATCATTGTCTAAAGTGGGAATACCCCTTCCACATTGTCACTTATGATCATAAACTTAATACTGTCACTAATGTTGAAACACATAGGGCCACATGTATGAAAACTGTCTAGGTCTAAAATTCCCTTTGTTGCCCATAGCAACCAATCAGAGCGCCCCTTTCATTTTTCCAGAGCCCTATATGAACTGAAATGGGCGCGGTGATTGGCTGCTATGGGCAACAAAGGGAATTTTAGACCTAGTCAGTTTTCATACATGTGGCCCATAATGTTAAACACCTATCAATTCAATAAAGTGTTGTAAGATTGCTTTTTCATAATGAGTTTAAAAGGCTTGTCCACCTCATATAAAAACTAATTGCATAAAGTCACAGGACACCAGTAAAATGAAAAAAAAAAAAAAAAAAAACCCTTATACGCACACCCACCACTGGCTGCAGCGGTCACGTGCCTCTAATTACAACACATTTAAGAGCTGTCCACTCCGGAACAGTGGTGTAAGATAGTGGCACATGACCTTTGCAGCCAATCAGCAGAGTCGTCCCGGTTCGGAATTGAAGGAATGAAAAATGAAGACTGTGGAGACGCAGCGCTGGAACCAAGGACCAGAGAAAAGGGAGTATAATTTTTTATTACTATTTTACCGAGGGCCTGGGAGCTACTGAAATCATTCTTTTATGAGATGGACAACCCCTTTAAGTAGTAAAAATATGACCCAGACATCCCCTTCAATAATAATTATTCCACCATTATTCCTATTCACTTCCCCCATAAAGGTCATGTCACCCTGTTACTAACTAAAAGCCGGGAGGTCACATGACTGACGCCACGGTTACTCCATAGAATTGCTCTGTGGAAGCCATTACTGTGGACTATACCATTTTTTTCTAGATAGGGGCCCCTGCATTGGTAAAAAAAAAAAGGTACAGGAGCAAAATTTTTAATGTATGTCAATTTGAAAATTGTAGGACTTCCTATTACATAAGTAATACATAGTAGTATAATGTTGTACCGTGTTAGCCATAGAAAGTAGTAGTAAGAGTGAAGAAATCAGGCGATACCTTTTAGAGGCTAACTGAGTATATTTGATGGTGAGCTTTCGTATAAAAAGTCTGTAAATTTTCAGTTTTTGTATAACACCATGTCTGAAGAAGAGAGCTAAACTTTTGGGAAAGCCACTATCAAATATACTCAGTTAGCCTCTAAAAGATATCGCCTGATTTCTTCACTCTTACTATAAGTAATACATAAAAAGTGGACAACCCTTTAACCCCTTAAGGACTCAGCCTGTTTTGACCTTCCTGACACAGCCCTATTTTTGAAATCTGACATGTGTCAATTTATGTGAGAATAACTTTTTGACACTTTTACCTACCCATGTGATTAAAAGATTGTTTTCTCGTGACACATTGTCTTTAAAGTATTTAAAAAAATTTTATACCATACAATCCTTGTTTGTTTGTGAAAAATATCAAAATTTCATAAAAATTTTGGAAAAAATTTGCGATTTTTGAAAGTTGCAAAATTTCTGCGTGCAAGACAAAATAATTATTCACCACAAAATAGTTTTATAACCCTAGCATCTACCATATGTCCACTATAGGTTGGCATCATTTTTTAAATGTCTTTTTTTTTTTTTTACAACATTTGGGGGGCTTAGAACTTTAGTAGAAATTTTCCCCAACATTTTCAAGAAAATTTGCAATATACATTTTTTTAGGGACCACTCCAGTTTTTGACTGGCTTTGGGGGGCCTGCCTGTTAATACCCCCATAAGTGACGCCATCTGAGAAACAGACCCCTTAACGTATTTACAACCTATTTAGGAATTTTGAAAACCCTTCAGATATTTCACAGAAATTAAAGCAAAGTGGAGATGAAATTTCAAAATTTCACTTTTTTTTGCAGATTTTCAATATTTATCCATTATTCACTGGAATACGGAAAATGTGACTAGGTAAATGCACTTAATATCAATTCCGCCAGGTCTGCCGTTTTTAGAGATATCCAATATGTGGCCCTAGTGCATAATTACGATCACACATAATCCCAAGAATAGGAGAAGCAACTACTATACTCGGGGGGTCTCATTTTCAATACGATTTTTTTTTAGGCCCATTTCAGGTTTGGGGACACCCTAAGGTGCAAAAACTTAATAAACACCCCTAAATAGACCGCATTTTGGAACTCCCACACCCCTAAATGAATATATCCAGGGTGCAGGGAGTATATAGACCCCACAGGTGATTCACAAATTTTTTTTAGCATAAGGCTGTGAAAATTAAAAAAAAAATTTTTTCAATAATCTGCAATTTTAGCTTAAAATGTTTCATATATACAAGGAATCCTGGAAAAAAGAACCCTAAAACTTTGTTAAGCAATTTCTTCCAAGTTCGGCAATACCCTACATGGGGGGTTTTGTAAACTGCTGTTTGGGCGCATTGCAGGGGGTACAAGGGAGGGACGCTATTTGGCTTTGGAACGCAGATTTTGGTGGGGCCATTCGCATTTGCAAAGCCCCCAAAGTAGCAGAACAGGCGAAACCTTCCAAGTCGCCCCATTTTGGGTTCAACACCCATCAGGGATCTCATCTAGGGTGTACTGTGCATTTTTTGGGTGCACAGGTGTTTTCCCTAGTTTTTTTTTAGCATTGGGCAATGAAAATGGGGGGAAAAACGCAGTTCAGTCATTGTTTTTTGAGTTTCAATTTTTTTCAGCATTGCCGGCAGTGTAAATGATGTGATAACTTACTATGGGGGTCGGTACAATTACAATCCCCATAGGGGATTTGAATGAGAGATCTATAGATCTCACATTCAATAGGAATCAGTGCATAGCTTGTTCTATACTGGTTCCTATGACAACTGTCAGTCACGATGCCGGGCCATGCCCACAGGGGCACGGCCGGGCATCGTGACGTCAACAGACAACCCGGGAAGGCATTCTGTGCCCTCGTGCTGTCCTCACAGGGGCGGAGCTGCACGGAATCGTGCGATCCGTGCGCTGCTGCCGCCGACAGAGACGCAGGCGGAGCGATCTCCTCCTGCGTCTCCCTTAGTTATTGCGACCCGATCGTCGCGATAATTAAGGGGTTAACCAGCCGGAGCGATCCGGGGTCGGGGCCGATGGTGCGGGATGTCAGCTGTAATATACAGCCGACACCCCGCGCCGATCGAGCGAACTCTGCTTTAGAGTTCGCGCGATCCTCAGGGTGTATCCATACGTCCAGGTGCGTGAACCCCCAAACGACCTGGCCGTATGGATACGTCTAAGGTCGTTAAGGGGTTAAAACCCTCCAAAGTGATGGGGAGTCTCAAATATATTTGAGCAGCTGCTCTCTACTCTGGCTAATAGAGTGGGACCCTCCTCTATGATTTAAATATGTCTTCTCAAATTAGGAGAACCTCTTCCATCCTCAACTACTAAGGACACCTCATTCACAGCTGGGCTCGGAGACAACTCCAGTCCCGGCCCTTCTACTACTTAGATGCTAAACCGTTATATGGTGGGGAGAAGCACTGTCACCGGATTGGAGGTTACCATTTGGTCAGGCCCCTGGGCCCAGCACGTTACTACTCAAATTTGGTTTAAGATTAAATTCCTATCTAAATATCAGTTTATATCATTCTACACATGAAGAAAAAAAATATATATAAATAAATTGCTGCATTTTGTCTGCAAAAAAAGCAAGACCTCACACAACATCAGTCACATAGGAATAGAAAAGTTACAGGTCTCAAGATAGGATGCAAAGCAAATTGTGCACGGATTTCATTTTTAAAACGTAGAAACAAACATTGAAAAAAAATGCTATAAGTTCAGTATTATCTTGATTGTATTGACCGGCAGTATAAAGTCATCACAGAACAGTACCAATTGTACTTATTCCCTTACACACGACAAATGATTTTTTCTGGTTTCTCTTCACATCTTATGGTAATATGGTAAAAAAATTTAAAAAAATAAAAAAAACTCCCCCCAACATGAAACATGACCCAATATGACAGCAGAATAAAAAATGGTATAGAAGATGAGTGGGAAAAAAATTACCACAGGTCACTGCGTCACAGACAGTTAAAGGGCTTGTCCATTAAAAAGCATGATCTGCCAGGAGGGGGCGGCCTGTAAGGGGATGTTCACAAGGGCTGTTGGATCCGATTTTGGATCAGTTTTTTAGATCTGTATTCGGATCCGTGTTTCAAACCCTAAACGGACCCAAACATGCATCTAACAATGGGCAGCGTGATTATGTTAGTTTCAATAGAAAATACGCATCGGTGTTCAGACGAGTGATCGCCGAAGTGCGTTTTACATGCGTCTTTCTGATGTGTCTTTCGGATCCGTTCAAAGAATTGGCGTGTCTGTTCTTGATCCGGAAGACGCAGCAGGTGCCCTATTTAAAACGATAGGGTGCGTGTCTGCTGCAGCCAAACTCGCACCAGCGTGTTGTATGCGATTTATGCGGTTTTTTATTAATACGGTTTTCAGATCCAAAACAGGATCCAACACGCCGTGTGACAAGCCCTAAAGGAACACTCTGTCCAGGCTGCGCCCCACTGATGAGGTCACGTTCAATGGTCATGTGATGACGCAGCCAATCACAGGAAGAGACCACTGAGGCTCCCGATTGGCTGCAGCATCACATGACTGGCGGGGTGTGGCTTCACAGGTCAGTTAACATTTGGTTCTATTCTTAAAGGCCTCTTGACCAGTGGACTGAATTTTTTTTAAATAATGGACCATCCCTTTAAGACTCAGTGCTCAACAGATAAAGGATTTCCCGGGCTGCATCGACTTTGGGGATTTCCATCATTACCTTCGTCAAGGACATAGGCGATCATTTATTATCTGCAAGATGAATGTTTGATCGCAGCAGGAAAACCCTGCAGGATCCCCGCTACTAATGGTAGAAAACCAGCCCTCCGGCTCGCTGCGGCCAGCCCCGATCGCAGCCTGCCCGGAACACCTGACCACGCACGGAGCACTCACCCATTCTTCAGATCCACCTCCACGATCTTGCCGAAGCCCTTGAAGAAGCGCTCCACGTCACTCTCCCGGGCCCGATGGCTGAGCCGACCGATGTAGATTCTCGGCATGGCCGATGACCGCGACATACCCGCGCCGTGCAGAGCGGCAAACCTGTCAGCCACTCACACTCTCATTACCCTACATACAATGGCCAGAGCGCATGCACGGAAGCGAGTGCGGGATGGTTGACCAGTGAGTGGAACGCAGAGCCTGACGTTATGACGTCCTACCGGGGGGGGGGAGGGGCTAGGTGTGAGTGTGGAAACATGGCTGTCACTATGAACGTGGGGACTGTGGTGGAGGCGCTGAACATACTGATAACACCGAGAGGTGAGGACATGGGCTCGGACCTGTGGGGGCATAGCAGCTGGGAGCCCCCGATATACGGAACAAGGGGCTTAAAGGAAGTACGAAACCACAAAATGGGACTGTGTGGATCTCTGTATGTGTGTATCTATCTAGAAATACTACTGCAGCTCAATAAATTAGAATATCATTGAAAATGAAAGGTTCTCCAGGGCTATCTTTTTATATGTTATAGGGCTCACAAATGTATTATATTAAACCTTGTAATTCATACTGTAATGAGTCTATACAATATATATGGGTTTCTCTATTTGACTTATTGATATCAATTATCTTTTCAGTGATTTTTTGAGATGCACTAGTATGTGTATATATATATGTATATTTATATGTATTTGTGTATATGTATGTGTTTATACATGGATATATATATATGTATACATAAGTGCATTTGTGTGTATATATATATGAGTGTATTTTGTGGATATGTATGTAAATGTGTTTGTGTGGGTGTATATATATATATATATGTGTGTTTGTGTTTATATATGGGTGTGTATGTATGTATACATAAGCGCATTTGTGTGTATATATGTGTATGCCTATATGTATGTAAATGTATCTGTGTATGTGTGTGTGTATATGTATATATATAAATATATGTATCTATTATATATATATATATATAATATATATATATATATAATAAAAAAAGTCCACGGCACTCCAAATGCGTTCAAGCAATAAGGTATTTATCCTCCATGCTCAAAAGAGCGACGTTCAGCTCCTCACAGAGCCTTTGTCAAGCTGAAACTCGCTCTTTTGAGCATGAGGAATAACTACCTTATGCTTGAACCATTTGGAGTGCGTGACTTTTTTATTTTGTATTTTGGAACTTCTTGTATCAGAAGCTTTTGCTGCTGGCACCCTCTTCAATCTTTCAAGTGTTTTTGGAGTGCTGCTATTTTTCATCTTATATATATAATAATATATATATAATATATATATATATATATATATAATGTGTATTATATATATATATATACATACACACACAGGTGTATTTGTGTGCATGTACAGATAAATATACACTATTCACAAAAAGTTCTGGATATTTGGCTTTTGGTGAAATTTATAAAAAAAAAAAATTAAAAATTGCCATAACAGTGATCTTTTCTCCTGAATGTAGGCCATTTAAGTCTTAGCATGCAATGCTGATTTTCTCATCTCAAATAATTTAATGAAAGCCAACAACGGTGGGGAGCATACACTATCAAAAATGTCAATGTCTCAGTAACGTGTCATGTGGCCTTGGGCATCAATCACAGTGTGACAACAACATCTCATGCTGTTCACAAGTCGAGTTATTGACTGCTGAGGAATGGCATCCCACCCTGCTTGAAGGGAGCCCCTCAGGTCATTGAGGTTCAGGGGTATAGAGTTAAGAGCTTCTACAAGGCGACTCAGCTGATCTCACAGATTTTTTAGGGGGTTCAGGTCTGAAGAAAGTGCAGGCCACTCTCTTTGAGGTCCCCCAGTCTCCAACAGCCATTCACTAATGATGTGACCTCCATGAGCTGGGGCATTGTCATCTATGAAGATGAAATGAGCCCTGTGTAGCTCATGCAGAGGCACAATGACTGGATTAATGATGTCATTTAAGTAGCAGAGGCTGTCACTATACCATTCATAAAGTGTAGGGCAGTTCTGTATTGGGTAGACTCATCTGACCACATTGTAGCACCACTACATCCAGAGGCTCCTCTGTGTCTGATGCACAGTGCTCTGCTCACACTAACTATTATAATTGCCGGCCATCAGTTCTGCTTAGAGTGAATCACTTTCATCACTGAACAGCACTGAGGACCACTGATGCCTCCTCCAGTGTAGATGCTCCATGGCCCATGCAAGACAATGATGCCTGCACCTTGTGTTGTGGTCAGGTACCCTTGCCAGTTGTCTAGCACGCAGACCACTCTGATGTAAACAGTTATGAATAGTCTGACATTACACTTGGGTGCTTCTCACGTCCCTTAAAACATGTCTGGAGTTGTGTGACACTCATTATCCGATTCTGCAGGGCATTGTTTACAGTGAAGTGATCATCAGTGTGGGATGTAGTCAAAGGTCACCCACTTCTTTGGCTTTCTGTGACTCTTTCAGTCTCTCTGTATCTTTGATACAACCTGCTGATGACACTAAGCTGAGCTCAGTCGCCACTTCCATCTGAGAGCATCCTGCTTGAAGCTTCACAGTGGTGAGGTATTGTTGATCAATTGTAAAGTCTTGTCATGGTCTCATGATGTCAAAATGTGAACAGCAGAATGAGAAGGATTGTTAAATCCCAATTCAAATTGATCCCTTAAATTTATTGGGATTCAAGGATTGAACACCTGTTGGGAATTTTGCCATTAAGCTCCTCGTCAGGCTGTGTTCACATAGTGTCTTTCAGGACGTGTTTCGGGGCGTAATTGCGCTGCAGTGCGCCCCAAAATGTAATTACGGTAATCATAGCTCTTATAGCTTTAGATCAGCACGTTCTTTTAAACACATGGCTTCTTTTGGCACGCACAGGTACACACCGCAAGATGACATGTGAACATACCCTTAGAGATCAGCAGGTTGTGCAAAAAGAACTGAAGCAGTGAAGAGTTGGATATGTGCATCTAAAGTTAAGAGAGAGTCTCATTTAGTTCATTTAAAAAAAAATTCAAGAAGCTTTGTTCATCCTGAAATTTCAACCAATAGGCAAATATCCCTAAAATGTCCCTTTCTGCGAGAGTTGTATTTGTGTGTGTGTACTCAGGGCAGAGGTGGCACTCAGGGCTATCTCTGCTGGCACGCATGCAGGCTGCCCGCTCGCTGGCTTCCCGCACTGTCACGATGGGAGGGCTCGGCGTCCGGATCACAGTGTCGGACCTGGGGCCTCCAGTAGTCCCCAGGTCTAACACAGCGGGGCCCGCCGCGGACCTTCAGCGCTGAGGGTCTGCCGCGGCCCCGTGTGCTCAGTTGGGCAGCGACGCGATGCAGTTACATCATTGCGCCGCTGCCTCTCCTCGGCCGTACAGCCCTCATAGGCTGTGCGGCCAAGGAGCTGCCAGGGGAGCCTCCTAGCGCTAGCGGCGTTATGACGCCATCACGCCGCCAGTGATGGACAGAAGAGGAACGCGCTGGGAAAGAGGTAAGGTGAGTATTAATGTTATTTTTATTGGTGGAAACTATATAGTGCCTGTGGGGAGCTATCTATATAGTGCCTGTGGGGAGCTATCTATATAGAGCCTGTGGGGAGCTATCTATATAGTGCCTGTGGGGAGCTATCTATATAGTGCCTGTGGGGAGCTATATTTATATACCTACCTACCTGAGGGGACTTATATACCTATTAGTAAGGAGTTGCTGTAAAAGTGAGGAATCTAAGATATTTGTATCTAAATCTGCAGGGATCAGTGTTGGTCGGGAGAAGTTATCATGGCGGTCTGGATTGGATGCAGAACAAAAGGAAAAGTCAACGACTTATCAGAAACGTCACCTGTGAGTCACTAAATGTGCCTGAACTGTAATATCTTACAGTGTGCAAAGTGTAATGGTTTATATTCAGTAATGATGTGGCGGTATTATTCAGACACTATGTGGTGGTGATAGGAGGTCATTGTGTGGCGGCATTATTCAGTCCCTTTGTGGTGTCCTTTTATTCAGTCCCAACTGTCTGCTGAGCACCTGTGTACACTGCTATCTACTACTATACGGTCACTGTATAGTGGAAATATGGCAAATGGATGGGCTAAGCGGCCATCACATCCCTCGTATTAATTGTAGTGGGGTCCCGTTTCCTGACGTCACCTCCCTGCTTCATGCCAACGTCTTCGGCACTGTGTGTTAACTAAGATTATTTCGGTCGCAGTTTGGTCACTCGGTCTTTAAAAGGTTCACCATCACTGCACTATATAAAAAGACACATATGCATGTTTATCTCACTCTCTGACATGAAATCAGAATAAACTTTACCTGTTTTAGGTCAATTAGGATTACCAAAATTATTTATATTTGCCAAGTGGCAGACATTTTTATTACTTTCTGCAAAGTCAAAAATGTACATTTTCATTCGTACTTGGTAGCATTGCCCTTAAACTGTATGACTTCCACAAGCTTCTCAGAGTAGTTGGATGGAACTGGTGTAACTGAGCCATGTTTGTAGGTCACCCTGCTCACACCTGCCTTTTCAGCTTTGCCCATACATTTTCAATAGGACTGAGATCAGGGCTTTGTGATGGCCACTCCAAAACATTGACTTAGTTATCTGTTAGGCCATGTCTCCACTGCACTGAAAAACTATCGTATTTTCGGTGGTTTTAGGATTCTAAAAACGTCGAAAATACGATCATTCAGGCTCCCCATAGAATTTAATAGAAAATATGACTATTAGTCTACACATTTAATTTTTTCTATGCTCCTCTTTTGCAGCCGGTGTATTATACAACAAGTTGTTTAATACACCGCCGCTTTGATTTTTTTTTTTGTCATCGTCTCCTACAATCAATTGTATGGGCCGACCGCAGTTTTTGCGAAAAACATGACAAAAACCGTGTGCATCGGGGAAAAAAAAAGGTAGACTTTCAAAGTAGGGATGGTGTTCTTAGGCTTCCAAGCTTCTTCCTTTTTCCTCCAAATGGAACTATGGTCATTATGGCCAAAGAGTTCAGTTTTAGTTTTGTCAGACCACATGACATGTCTCCAATAATGTAGGTCTTTGTTCTTATGTACATTTGCAAACATTAATCTGGCTTTTATGTTTCTTTTGGAGTAATGGCTTATTCCTGGCAGAGTGGCCTTTCAACCCATGTTGATACAGTACTTGTTTCACTGTGGATAGTGACACAATCTTACCAGCTTCCGCCAACATCTTCTCAAAGGCTTTTGCTCTTGGGTTGCTATGCACATGTCGAACCAAACCACATTCATCTCTGAGACACAGAATTGTCCTGAGCGGTATGATGGCTGGACATTCCCATCTTGTTTGTATTTGCATGTAATTGTTTGTACAGATGAACGAGGCACCTTCAGGTATCTGGAAATTGCACCCAAGGATGATCCAGACTTGTGCAAGTCCACAATTCTCTTCCTGGTATTTTGGTTGATTTCTTTAGACTTTCCTATGATGTTACACACAGAAGTGTGTTTCTGGTGTGCTTTAAAATATACATCCACAGGTGTATCTCTAACTCCGATGTTGCCAATGAACCCATCAGAAGCTTCCAAAGACAAGATATCATCATATGGGCTGTCCTAAATTATTTAAAGGAATAGTAATCTTAGTATGTGTAAACTTTTGACTTTGTAATAAAAATGCCTTAAACAATTCTCTCTCTCATTGTTCTGGCATTTGGCAAATATAAATAATATTTTAACGTCCCTGATGAACACTACCACCCCCCACCACATACTGGGCCTCATTTAATAAAACTGGTTTTGTTGCCCAATCAGATTTTTACTTTTGTCTTTACAGAGCAGTTTAGAAAATGAAAGCTGAGCTCTGATTGGTTGCTATGGGCAACAGAGACCATTTTCCTGTTAGACAGCTTTGATAAATTAGGCCCAATGCATGAGAACATGTTATTTTTCTGCTCCCCGCCCTTTAATAGCCAGGACTCTTTTTTTTAGTTTTTCATCTACAACTCCATTTGAGGGCCTGTTTCTTGCAAGACAAGTTGTTCTTTTTAATGACACCATTTACTGTACCAGATAATGTACTTGGAAACAAAAATACATTCTTGATGCAGTCACAATTAATTTTTGTTTTTCATTTTTATGGATTTTTTTATTTGCTGAAAATTACACAAATAATAAACAATAATAATGTCATGTTATCTTTATTCAGTGCATAATTTTTACTCCAAAAATACCAAATGTATGTAGTTTTCTTTATATTTTACTATATCAAAAAACTTTACCATTTTCTTTAAACCGGTATTTTTTATTTTTCAATCTACAGGCTTGAGTGAGGACTTGTCTTTTCATAGAGTGAGCTGTAGGTTTTGCTGAAACCAACTTTGGCTCCCTACCATTTTTTGGTCAATTTTATTTCCATTTTTTTGAGAAGAGGAGACGATTACAAAAGCTGAATTTTGGCTTTTTTTAAGGTTTCTCTTTACAGCATTTACCTTGGGGGTTAAATTTTAATACAGTACATTAGACTGTACATTTTTTTATTTTTAAAATTTGAATATTATTTATTTACAGGCAGTAAGTCAGGTTAAGAATGTGATAGGGACTGTAGCTTTCTTATTACAGGGGTTTACCACAAAATAAAATCCCCAGTGCATGTGAATGAGGAGATGAGGAGGGTGATGCTTGTTGCTGTCTTCCTCATTCACTGCTATGGGAGCTTCTGCAGATTGCAGAGTGTATGTGCTCGATTATGTTTGGAAGCACCCATAGAAGTGAATGGAGAGGAGACAGTCCAACGAGACCGACACTTTTGTCTGCACCACTCTTCGTGGGGCGTTTTTGTGCCAATTTGTATGATACAACACATTTATGTAGCGCTTACGTCAAATGTGTTGCAGTACAAACTTCATGCCATGCCAAGTGGCGAGGCTTAGACAAAATTGGTCACAGCATAGGACACTTTTTGGCGCACAGGCAGTTTGTCCTATGATGCGACATATATCAAGAGCCGTGAGACACTTTCAGACATAAGTATCAACTTAAGGTTGGCGCAGCACTGCCCAAGATACTTTCCACAAGGACGCTTATCATACATCTGGGCCTATGTGTTTTAACATTATTGACTATTATATTTGTCTGTGAGTGATAACCTTTCCTTTGCTACTACATACACTACATTGTGTTCCAAATTATTATGCAAAAAGTGTTTAGGAGTGATAAAGTAAGAATTTTTTTGTTTGTCAGTTAAACTCATTGATGGGGATGTGTGTCAGGGCTATTCATATCACTGAAAGCATTTGCAGACACCTGTGCTAATTAGTTTGGCAGGTGTGTCCAATTAAAGGCAAGACTACTTAAGAAGGCTGTCCCACATTATTAAGCAGCCTACATTTTCAGCCAAAATGGGAAAGAAAAAGGATGTGTCGGCTGCTGAGAAGCAACAAATTGTGGAGTGTTTAGGTCAAGGCATGACTACAATCAACATTGCCAAGACACTTCATCGTGATCATCGCACAATCAAGAAGTATGTAGCTGATTCACAGCACACACGTGTGCGTGCTGATAAGGGAAAATTGAGGACTCTTTCCAACAGGCAATTACATCATGTTAAAAGAGCAGCTGCAAAAATGCCTTGTCATAGCAGCAGACAAGTTTTTGAAGCTGCTGGTGCCTCCAATGTCCCCCGAACAACAAGATGCAGGGTCCTTCAGAGGTTTGCAGCTGTGCGTAAGCCATCCTGTCGGCTTCCTCTATCTACTGCACACAAGCAGAAACGGTTCCAGTGGGCCAAAAAATACATGAATACTGACTTCAAAACCGTTTTGTTCACCGATGAGTGCCGTGCAACGCTCGATGGTCCAGATGGATGGAGTGGAGGATGGCTGGTTGATGGACACCCCATGCAAACACGGCTACGGCGCCAACAAGGAGGAGGTGGAGTAATGTTTTGGGCTGGAATCATGGAAGAGAGATTGTTGGCCCCTTTAGGATCCCTGAAGGTGTAAAGATGAAGTCCATAATGTATGTGGAGTTTCTCAAACAGCACTTCCTGCCATGGTTCAAGAAGAAGAACCGTGCATTCCACAGCAAGATTATTTTCATGCATGATAATGCACCGTCTCATGCTGCAAATAACACATATGCATCTCTGGCTGCTATGGGCATAAAAGGGGACAAACTTATGGTGTGGCCCCCATGCTCCCCTGACCTCAACCCCATTGAGAACCTCTGGAGCATCATCAAAAGGAGCGTCTATGATGGCGGGAGGCAGTTCACATCTAAGCAACTGCTCTGGAGGGTATTCTGTCCTCATGCAAAACAATTAAAGCAGAAACCATCCAAATCCTGACAAATTCAATGGACGAGAGAGTTCAGTAGCTCATTTCGATTAAGGGGTCCTATGTGCACATGTAACATCACCTAAAATAAAGTTTTGACTTGAAAACTGTTTGATTTCAGTTTGTAATCTGCTAATGCTTATAATTTCACAAATGACCATTTTTTTGTTCATTATAAAAATGGAAAGGTTGAAAACTGCTATGCATAATAATTTAGAACATGCATTTTGAGGGTTTTTTTTGTATAAAATATACTGTTATCATAGGCAGTTTGTTCAAAAACCCTTCAATTATAACCTAATAGTTGATGACTGGAAATTTTCAATGACTAATAGGTAATTTTGGAAAATAAGAGAAAATATTATTTGCATAATAATTTGGAACACAATGTATAGAAGCGCTGTCCTCCTGACTAGTGCACTTGCCCAGTAGATAATTACGTGCTAGTCAGCAGGCTGGCGTGTTTTTTTTAATTTTTTTTTATTTTTTATTATTATTAAAACATATATGTTATTAAAGGAAACAGTCAATACAGACATGTGAAAATAACAAGAAATTCCATACACCGAAGTGTCAAATAATCAGGTAAATAGCATTGAGTATCATATGTATATACAAGTACAATCAGGCAAACACTTGAACAGTCATATGTCTGTTGTCTCCTAACATTTTCAAATTTTCTCTCCAACCTAGTCTGTTTCCAGACCATAGGCTGGCGCTTCTATAGTGTACACTACTTTGTAAAGTGTGACATGCCCAGTAGATAACTATCTGCGTGGAAAAACAAATAACATGATAGGGTCATTCCATATCAAGTGATCCAAATATGAATATTTGTTTTACCTGACGTCTTTAGATTTTTTTTTTATTTTTATGAAGTACAACTTTAGTTAATTACAAATAAAAGTTTTTAATTTTTTACTTCATCAGTTAATTTTTTACAGAAGTTTTAAAAATGCGCGAATTTTGGCCTGGTATGACTTTACATTTTGTATCATATCTCAGGCTAGAATTAAGATAAAGAGGTGGGAGAGGTATAATTTTTCTCAGGACGGTACCGGCTTTCATTTGATACGTCACAAAACTGTTTCTTTATATTTTGTTTTGGAGAAATCAAATTCAAAATTTTGATGCGCAATTGTGAAAAAAAAACTGTTTTAAAATTGTGAAAAAATGCATGTGCGTTACTTGTGTTCTTGGTTGTATTTGTACATGGATTCAATTTGGGACAACAAACTTTTCTAACTTTTTTTTAACCCCTTAAGGACCTTGCGATTTTTTTTGTTGTTGACACGTTCGTTTTTCCCTCCTCGCCTTCCAAGAGCCATAACTTTTTTTTTATTTTTCCTCCTACACAGACCTATGAGGGCTTTTATTTTGTGGGACAAGATGTACTTTCTAATGGTGTTGTTCACTGTACTATAGAATATACTGGGGAATGGCAAAAAGAATTCCAAGTGGGACAAATTGTGAAAAAAAAACATACTTTCGCCATGTTTGCAGGCATTTCGCTTTTACGGCGTTTAATCTTCAGTAAATATAATGTGTTATCTGTATTCTACAGGTTGATACGCATCTGCCAATACCAAATATGTAGGGTTTCCATTATGGTTTGGTATTGTAAGAAAATTCTAAACATTTAAATTTTTTGAAATTTCCGGCGCCATTTTGTGCAACCAATAACATTTTTGTACTAACACCTACGGACGTCAGTGAGGGGGCATTTTTTGCTGGCTGAAGTGTACTTTTTATTGCTAGCAGTTTGGAATGCATGCAACTTTTTTGATCACTTTTATTCCAATTTTTTAAGCGACGTGAAATGACCCAAAAATGCAATTTTGGTGTTTGGAATTTTTTTCTTCTACAGTGTTCAGCATACGGGATAAATGATGTTATATTTTTATAGATCAGACTTTTTGGGACGCACCAATACTAAATTGTTTTAACCTTTTTATTTTTTTTTTGTTTTTTTTGTAAAATGGTGAAAGGGGGGATGATATGAACTTTTAATACTTTTAATACTTTTTTTTTTACACTTTAAAATTTTATTCATTTTTTTTTACTTTAACATTGAGTCCCCCTAGGGCGCTTCACCACTACACGGTGCAATCCTTAATACAGCCTAATGCATTGCATAGAAAATGTATTAGTCTGTACCAAAATGTCGGTTTCCCCACTTCCTGCTTGGGGCCGGAAGTGGGGCAAACGAGAAAATGGCAGCGATGGAAACCTTCACAAAGGTCCCTACTGCCATGTGCAGGCATCGGATTCCCGCAGTTACGCTGCGGGGACTCCAATCGCTGTGAAGAACGGCGATGTAACCGCCGGGTATTAGCTGCGATTAGCTGCTAACACCCGGCTGCTGTGTGGCGGCATCGCTCTGCGATCCCGCTGTAAAGCCCCTTAGCGGCCCTGGGACGTACTCATATGTCCAGGGTCGTTAAGGGGTTAAGCTTTGAATCATATGATTTTTTTTGTGTGAGTTTCTTCCTTTTTTTTTTTTCAAATGAAAACTTATTGAATTCAACATTTACACTCACCGGCCACTTTATTAGGTACACCATGCTAGTAACGGGTTGGACCCCCTTTTGCCTTCAGAACTGCCTCAATTCTTCGTGGCATAGATTCCACAAGGTGTTGCAACGATGCTCAATTGGTACCAAGGGGCCCAAAGAGTGCCAAGAAAATATTCCCCACACCATGACACCACCACCACCAGCCTGAACCGTTGATACAAGGCAGGATGGATCCATGCTTTCATGTTGTTGACGCCAAATTCTGAGCCTACCATCCGAATGTCGCAGCAGAAATCGAGACTCATCAGACCAGGCAACGTTTTTCCAATCTTCTACTGTCCAATTTCGATGAGCTTGGGCAAATTGGAGCCTCAGTTTCCTGTTCTTAGCTGAAAGGAGTGGCACCCGGTGTGGTCTTCTGCTGCTGTAGCCCATCTGCCTCAAAGTTCGCCGTACTGTGCGTTCAGAGATGCTCTTCTGCCTACCTTGGTTGTAACGGGTGGCTATTTGAGTCACTGTTGCCTTTCTATCAGCTCGAACCAGTCTGCCCATTCTCCATTGACCTCTGGCATCAATAAGGCATTTCCGCCCACAGGACTGCCGCTCACTGGATGTTTTTTCTTTTTCGGACCATTCTCTGTAAACCCTAGAGATGGTTGTGCGTGAAAATCCCAGGAGATCAGCAGTTTCTGAAATACTCAGACCAGCCCTTCTGGCACCAACAACCATGCCACGTTCAAAGGCACTCAAATCACCTTACTTCCCCATACTGATGCTCGGTTTGAACTGCAGGAGATTGTCTTGACCATGTCTACATGCCTAAATGCACTGAGTTGCCGCCATGTGATTGGCTGATTAGAAATTAAGTGTTAACGAGCAGTTGGACAGGTGTACCTAATAAAGTGGCCGGTGAGTGTATATGCAACAATAAAACACAAAAACCAAATAACGTAAGTACCAGAATAAATACATCTTAATCATCATAACACAACTTGCTCGGCATTTTCAACCTGAATTCATTGAACAAACCAAAAGGAAAAAAGGTGATCATATCCAAAAGTGTGATTTTCTAAATAGTCTAATCCTAATTATATGTTAACCCCTTGACTCCCAGGCCTGCAAAGTAGTTACTGACCAGAACTTCATTTTAGTTTTTGCCTCCTTGCGTTTCAACAGTAGTAACTTTTTTTATTTTTTCAATGACGCAGTTGGATGAGGCCTTATTTTATTTGAGACAAGTTGTACTTTATGGGGGAATAGTTTAAGTTCACTTATAAATAATTGCAAAAGATTTTTTGTATTTTTTTTTTAAATGTTTGTTTTTTTTCCCTTTTTTTGTACACACCGTTCACATTTCACACTTAATAACTTGTTAGATTAATTCTACAGGTTATTACGGTCGTGTGGATACCTAATATGTGTAGGTTTTTTGTGTGTGTAATTTATGCACAATATTAAATTATTAAATATTTATGTTTATTTTATTCTTTTTTTAAATTTCTTTTACACTTTTTTTTTTTTAAATCCCATGAAGGGAGAACTGTTACATTTTTTTTTTTTATTTACACTTAGTAATGTATTATCATATTCATATATGCTAATACATCATAATCTGTGTCAGTCTGACACAGGCAGTGATCAGGACACCACACAGTGTGTCCTGGTCACTGGCTTAGTATACAGATAGCTCTGGGGCCACTCCACCCAGGGCTGACTGTGCAGCCGTTCCCTGGGCTCTTTCGGGTCACCGGGTGTTCCGATCACCCGACAGAGCAGGGGAACCCTTTGATTGCGCTGCGGTAACGCACCGCCGCAATCAAAGGGTTAAAGCACCGTGTTTCGGAGGTTCCCTCCGCACCCCGATGCTCACAGGAGATACTCTGGGATCAGGGCTGTGTAGTACAGCCCCGATCCTAGAGCTGCTGCGGCGTCGGGCGCCGCAAACCCTGTAGTCTACAGCGACGCCAAAAGACGTCGCTGTAGACGAACGACCTGTACCAGCCGACGTCAAAAGTCGGTGGGCGGTTGTAAAGGGGTTAAAACAAGATTAAAAGAACCAATATTTTTAACACCTAACACCAGTTTATTATATCACTAAACATGTCATTTATGAAGTGTTTAAGAAGAATGGTACAGAAGTTAAATCCTCGTTATATAAAATATGAACTAATCAAACAATCAATAGTACGTTTTTAAACTGGCCTTTTATCATCAATTTGTCCCTTCTAGTGGGTGAAATGTAATCTTGTCCATAAGCGCTTACTAGCAATGGCCATTCTCTTTTGTGTCAAAGAGTATGTACAGCCTGTCATGGTTATCTGTCAGTTAATATCTGATTTGTTAACTTTTAAAATGTCTGGTTTTCTTGGATGCACAAAGGATGGCATATTTTTAAATATGATCCCATCGCGATCCCAACTTGAATTTTGGTACAGATGTGGCTAGGCACAGAGCAGGCACGTGCGTTTTTGGAAATTTTTAAATTAAACATTTTTTTTCGGAAATGCGTTTTAAAATTTTGCATTTGTATTCGCATGGGTAAAATATTTACGAAGATACTCTTGTGACGTTTCTGGTGAAAGCCTGTACAGTTCTGAGTAGAAAGGTGTTTATTTTGTTTCTCTCTTTTTCTAGCCTGAGTTATGAGGAGAAATGTAAAGGCAGGCAACACCAAAATTCGCACTTTTTCCGAACTTTGAAAATCAATTAAAAATCAAAAAAAATTCTAGAATTGTTTCTTCTTCACATTTTTGTATTCTCTGAGACACTACTACCAAATTACAAAATCTCAAAAGAATTAAAAATATGGAGGTAAAAATCATTGGTTCACTTGACATGGAATGACCCGATAGTGTAATAGATTAGACTTTATAAAGTACCCAAATACAAATTTGTTTGTATATATGTGTGTGTGATGTATATATATGTATATTATATATATATATATATATATATATATATATATATATATATATATATATATATACATATTTACGAGCAAGTTTGTGTGTGTATATATATCTCAAAAATGGGAAGAGGCTGGTTACATTTTTATCTTTTTTTTTTTTTTTAAACTAATTTTTTTTTTTTAGTCCTGCCAAGGGACTTGAAGATGCGATAGCTTGATCGCTTTTACTATACATTGCAGTACTGATGTGTATATATACTATACATTCCATTAATCTCTTATTAGGCGTACAAACATGGCTGCCGAACAGCACCCCTTGATCATATTGTGGGGGGTCACAACATACCTTGGCCTCATTGTATAATCATTTAGAGGCCGCGTTTACTGTGGTGTCTAAAGCAGGCATGCTCAAACTACGGCCCTCCAGCTGTTGGTAAACTACAACTCCCATCATGCATTTATATAATCTATAACAGAGGGCATGATGGGAGCTGTAGTTTCCCAACAGCTGGAGGGCCGCAGTTTGAGGATGCCTGGTCTAAATGGTTAAATGCTGGGATTGGAGCAGTTTCCGGTCTTAGAAGCTAGTGGCGGGTAGCAGCTGTATCTAACAGCTGGCACTTGCCATGTATGGAGCAGACTCAGTGAGTGGGCCCGCTCCTTCACCCATTAACACTGGTTAGGGGGTTAACCCTAAAAAGGGGTCGGTTAAACCTCCGAGTTCCAATGATCTACTACAGTAGTTAGAAGTGGAGGCTTTTATGGAGCCTGATGTCATTACATTAGTCACGTCCTATAAGAGCCCATGTTTATAACTAGGAGACTGTCGGAACATTGTAAGTCAGGGACAGCCTTTAGTTCTTAATTTCTGATAAATTTATTCTGTAGTTGCTGTAACAAACAAACCACATACTCCTCTTTGTACTCCCCTCTGCTCCAGCGCTGATGCTTCCGGCAGTTTCCCCCATTCTTCCCTTTCATTTCTTATTCCAGTGGATGGATCATCATTGCTGCAGCGGTCACATGACATTGCCTCGTATCACCATTTGGAAGTGAAAAGCCTGTAGTGAAGAAGTCAAGCAGTGCACGTGACCACTGCAGTAATGACTATCCAAAGGCTCAGAGAAGGGTGTGAACAGAAGAACACGGGAGAGACTGCCTGGAGCATCAGCCCAGAGGTGACTACAAAGGGGAGTATGAGCAGCATCAATTTATTAAAAATACATAGACAACTCCTTTCATTTTTTTTAGGCCTCATCGAGTAATTGACCACTAGGGAGCACACTATACTGCAATATTAATGTATTGCATTGTAGTATGCATTTACTTGTCTCCTATTAAGGGTACGTTCACAAGATTTTATAGCTGGCAAATAGCGGTGAGTACTGTGTACGCCACTATATGCATAGTGCTTTAGACATTTGCACTGGCCATTGCATACTTCTAAAGTGCTCCTGCCGGCCCCCATTCACTTTCACCTTCTCCCACGTATAAGCACTGGCAAGAAATGGCAGTGGCATGAGTGTTAAGATTTACTGTATTCGTGGGGCACACTTTGGAGTATTGTAGCTCAATTACACGCCCAAGTACGCCCTGCAAATATGTCGTGTGAACATAACTCAATGCTCTTGGATGTAATTCATAGGTGGCCCCAAACTCTGCCAAACAATGGCCTCGTACAGCTCCATTAGTGTAAGGGCCCGTCTACATGGCAGGGTTTTACTATCGGGTTTTCAGTTGGTTTTCAGATCTGAAAACCCACTGTAAATCATCCCAATAGATCTCAATTGAAAATCTGAGCTGTAGATTTCAAATCCACCATTTTTCAAAAAATGTGTAACATTTTTCCTCCAGATTTGCGACGGAAAATGTGCTGTTCCATTGTGTAGATGGATGGTCGAATGCGAATACCACGTCTAAAAATGGCCCAAAAAACGATAAAATACTGGTTGGACTCTAATTCAGAATCTGACTGGTATTTTTATCTATGTAAACATACACTAAAAATAGAGAAATAATACAGAGAGGCGAGAATGTAATAAAATGTAACTGCTCATTAATGGGTTCATGTGAATGTCCCAATCAATGTTTTTTTTTGTCTTTTTTAATTAGGAAGTGTCTAAAGTAGTGCAAGAGAACATGGAGCGGTTTTCCTTGAAACCAGATTCTAGCTCTCATTTCTTAGATTGATTGGTTGAAGTAGGCAACTGCACTATTTTTTTTTTAGTTTTTTTTTCATGCTATTTTTTCTAACTCCTAATTTTGTCACAGCTTTGCTCAGTCCCCTATATCAGCGAATTTTGGGTCTCGTTTCCCAACAGTGTTGATTCATGAGGCCCATTGTCTCCTACATACTGTATTTTATAGTTTTTCCTTGCTAGTGCAGGGAGTCTTGTGACAACTGGGTATTACATCTTAAGATATCGAGACTAGTTCCCAGATGGATTATTACTCCATTGATAATGAAACCCGCTCCTAGATGGGTGCTCGGAGTGGGCTCCATTATCATCACAGTAATTATCCATCTGGGGACCAGTCTCGATATCTTAGAGAGAGCTTCATATTCCCTTTAGGGGCGATTACTCTGCGTCCTACTATGGTTATAGACAAGGATGTGAAGTTGGTGCCCATTTTGGTGGAGTCGTTTTAAAATGGACCGACTCCCAAAATATATAAAAAATTGGTCCAGTTAGTTCAATACACTACCAATAGCAAGAGGATTTGGGTCTTGTCAGTGCCACTGTTCCCATATCTCCAGCCTCCTCACATGAGGCGTTTATTTTTGAAAAGTATTTGGATGACATGGAGAGGGCAAAGCGTTACGCAGTGGAAAGGATTCCACTCCCATAGCAAACAGACTGATCATATTTCAGCAACATTCTTCACTTGTTCTCAAAACTAACTGTGCATGAGGCAATTCCTTTGTACCTTGAAACTTTTAGAGATGTTGCCCATGTGGTCACTGCTTTGCCACCAACCCAAGTTAGTGTAGTGAGGCCGTTCTCTAGCCTGGAAATAATGAGATCAGATGTGATGTCAGCATGAAAGTCAAAAGTTCAAAACATTGTTACCATTTTACTTGTCGGTGTATGTTCTACCTAAATAGCTTGATTATTGTATTATCAGGTGATAAAAAGCCGGATGTTACCATTTCACTACAGTAAGGTAATCACTTAAACATGCACTATGTATGAAGGAGTTGGTGCTTTGGCTTACCGACTCCACAGCCCTGGTTATAGAAGGGGAAAAATATAGGGGCAGAACTATTATTTTGTCTGTCCCTATTTCCATACGCCTAACAATCTAAAGATTTGCGCATATGTAATTCCCAGTTGTCACGAGGCAGTACTAATTCACTCCAAAATTGGGTGTTCTGACATTTTTGTGACTTGTAAAAGTTGGGGTCTACAGAAAACTACTATTAAAAATACGCATGCACATATTCTTTTATTACAGAATCTGGATTTGGTGCCCATAACGCTGATAAACAAGCTGTCTTACTCAACACCTTACAATTCAATGTGTCTACTTTGGAAGAAGAATTAAAGCAAGTCTCAAAGTGGGATGTCCTATTGGCTTTACGAGAACGGGTCTTAAAAGATAGCTCATGGTTGAATGAAGGTTCACCCTGTCAAGCAGATCCATCATGGAAGTTTACATCAGAAGCCCTGCTATTACTACTATGTCTTAAAGAGGGGATGATAGAATTGGCAAAGTCTTTTCAACCCTCTAAACCGAACTTGAGGACACCTGAGGCAGCCCCTCCTCTAAGTCCAGATACCCTTAGCATTGCTCAGCAGAAAACTGTCCAGTCAGTCTGCAGTTTGTGGTGTCTATGGGAATCTGTCCGTATCTTCTTCCAGGGATTGGTCTTCCTTTACAGCATCGATCTGGATTTGGAGCCCTTGTGTGCTCATTGGTGTCATGTGACTTATCACAAGTTCGTACCCGTAGGCTGTATATTACATGTATGTCTTTGTTGGAGGTGTCTCTCCATTCATCTCTAGGAAGCCTGCTCTTTACACAGCATCTGGGAGACCTTATGGCCGGGCTATGTCAGCTTGGATACTGCCCAACCAAGATAAACAGTGATCAGGGCACCGAAGGGAGTCTGAAGGTAAAATGGCAATCGTGTATTTTTCATTTCTTTTTACTGTTTGACACGGCTTCAGGATGGAATTGTTTCTCTTGGCATAATACTAGCTGCTTTATGGAATCTTATGGCCAAAGCAATGCTAGAAACAAAGGGTATGTAAATTTATCATTTGGAAGACAAAGTGGTCTCTATTAGAGGGAGCTACTCTTTAAATCAGTGTCTGATTTATTAAAAATCCACTCGAACAAAAAGTAATGGATCTGTAAATAGCTCTTGCCCTTAGTTCCTGACCGAGTGATATACCTGCCTTCCTTTTTTCACTTTCTTTAAAAATTGTGGTTTAGGCTGTTATATTGAATTTTATTTTTTGAGAGCAATTTTTTTTTTATATAATGTGCCCTCCATAAAGTCAGAAACAGATCCATGGGACACATTTTTGTATACATTTTGTATTTTTGCTGATCTCCCCTGTAAATTTAATCCCAGCTACAAGGGAAACACAACCCTTTAAACTCGCTGCAGAGCTGTTCTGGGTCTGGTAGGACCCAGCAGCTCCTGAGGTTACCAAGCCCTAGCGACCACATGACGGTGGGCTTGTGGCTGCCCTATTTGAATAGTCGGTTTACTTCCAAAGGGTGATGTCAGGCAGTGGCATGTGACTGCTGCAGCCAATGGCAACTGCAGTAGTGACGTCTCTGTCTGGAAGAAGCAAACAAAAGACCAAAGATTGTACAGCGCTGGAACGAAGATGGGGAGGAATGGGGGGTATACTTTTATTTTTTTTATTTAAAATGGCCACGCCTATGGTTAAAAAATAGATAATGGAGCCGGACAATCCTTTTAATAAGCTACACGTTAATCCACATCACTAATGCATAGTAAATACAGCGTCATTAAACTATACCAGCACCCAAAGCAATGCAGCTGATTCTAGGATTTCATTCTGTTAAAGGGGTTTTGCCACAATCTCATTTCATACCTTCTGCATCCAGCTCTCCAGCTCTGTGTGCTCAGAAGGGGGTGTGTGTGATTGTTTGAATTGCATATCATGTGACCCAGCAGGATGACATCACCAGACCTTTCCTCTCTCTAGTCAAAGAAAGGTCTGTTTATGTAAAGCATTGTGAGTAGCTGAGAGCACAAGGGTCCTAGGTTCAAATCCCTGCAGGAACCACCTGTGTTTTTTTTTCCCTCTTTATCAATGCACAGGCCTCATTGAGGTCTCTCTTTTATTTATTTGCACTGTTTGACTAATTACTAAGGAGGACAGGGGACAGGAGTAGAATGACAGCACCTGGGTTTTGAACACTCAGTAGCTTCCTGAGAGGAGAGGTGATGTCTGAGCATGTGCGACCAGGACTGAGGAGCTCTCAGCCCTGGTCGTATCCCCTGGAGATACAGCTTGTTAACAATGGATCACTAAGGGAGCAGCTAAAACAAAAACAGTGGAGAATTTTTAAGAATAATGGTCAAAATGTTTATTTCATTTGCAAGCTTCCCACGTCAATTTTACTTTGTGGCAAAACCCCTTTTAAGTCATTTAAATAGTAGTGTTGCAGTATTCTAAAGGTTTGTCACTGAAGATAAAGTATAGAATCTGTAAATCTGCTACTATCATTCACACAGGATCACTGGACAAGACTATAACTTACCTTTTATTTGGTAGTTTAAAAATTAGTGACATCATCAATAGTTTAACATCTAAGTCACACAGATTATATAAATATTCCAAATTTATCAACAAAAAGGCAACCGACCAGGATAGATAGTTATCATAAAAGGTGTCACCTTGGATTTCTGGCAAGAATTTTTACTTTGCAGAGGCAGTTTTTGCCTCTGGTTAGGATGTGGGTTATCTCCATTTCTATCTGGCTAATCCACATTACGCCTACTAAAGCAGAATCCGAGAATATCCACTTCAGAAAGGGGCGTCGCTAGGCTGTTTTTTTCGGGCTCGGGCCCCGAAAAAAAACCCTGTGCCCGAACCTCCGGGCTCCAGGCCGCTGCCATGGGCCTGGAGCACCGACCGCCCTGAGCTCCCATGTTGCGTCCGCAGGACGCACATACAGCGGAGGGCTTCTGCGAGTAGAGAGCGAGCGCTCCCTCCCCGCAGACAGTGTCGGACCGTCTCCGGATCCGACACAGCGGGGCCCGCCGGGTCTCATTGCACTGAGGACCCGCCGCGCGCCTGTGCGGCTCAGCTGGCAGCGGCCCCGATGTAAAGACCTCATCACGCCGCTGCCTGTACTCGGACGCACAGCGCGTCACAGGCTGTGCGCCCGAGGAGCTGCCGTGAGGAGCGTGGTCTGAAGAGGACAGCGCGCTCGCCGGGGGAACTAAGTTGAGTATTAATGTTTTATTTTTATAGCGTTACCTGCCTGTGTGCTCCTAAATACTGCCTGTGGCCCTATATACTGCCTGTGGCCCCATATACCTTTGCCTCAGTGCCCTATATACTGCCTGTGGCCCTATATACTCCCTGTGGCCCTATATACTGCCTGTGGCCCATATACTGCCTGTGGCCCCATATTCTGCTGTGGCCCCCCCATATAATACTGCCTGTTGGCCCCCAAAATTTTACTGCCTGTGGCCCCTATATTACTGCCTGTGGCCCCCTATATACTGCCTGTGGCCCCATATATACTGCCTGAGGCCCCATATACCTGCCTGTGGCCCCATATACCTGCCTGTGGCCTCATATACCTGCCTGTGGCCCCATATACTGCCTGTGGCCCCATATACTGCCTGCGGCCCCAGATACTGCCTGAGGCCCCTATAACTGCCTGGGGCCCCCCTATACCTGCCTTGGCCCCCTATAACGGCCTGCGGCCCCCCTATACCGCCTGCGGCCCCCCTATAACTGCCGCGGCCCCCTATACCTCCCTTGGCCCCTTATACCTGCCTGTGGCCCCTATACCTGCCTGCGCCCCTATACCTGCCTGCAGCCCCCTATACTGCCTGTGGCCCCCTATACCTGCCTGCGGCCCCCTATACTGCCTGTGGCCCTATATTCCTGTCTGACCCCCTAATACCTGCCCTCAGTGCCCCTAAAATCTAAAATACCTGCCTGAGAGTGACCCTATATCTTTATACCTGCCTGAAAATTGACCCTATATCTATATACCTGCCTAAGTGACCCTATATTTAAATACCTACTAACTGAGGGGACTTATATACCAAATAAGTAAGGAGTTTGCTGAAAATGTGGGGGATTCTAAGATATTTGTGTCCAAATCCTCGGGGACGAGTGTGGCCGGGAGAAATCAGCATGAAGGTGTGAACCCGGATGGAGAAGAAAAGGGACAGTGACCGCCGCTGATCAGAAAAGACGTCTCCTGTGAGTCACTAAATGTAACTGCAGTGTAATCACTTAGATTTCTGCAGAGCGTCTACATAGAACTCGGATCTACCGCTATCTGGTCACTGTAGGGCGGTGGTTAATGTAATCAGAGCCTGTTGTACAGTGATAGTCACATGTGGGGGCCGCATTCGGTCAGGGCCCTGGCAGGATTATTTGGTCCTTTGTAAGTAATATTTTGGACTTGGTTTGTAGGATTTTTTTTAGTAACAATCATTTTTTCGGTAGATTTGCTCCATGTGTAGGTGTAAGTTTTGGTGATGTTTAGGGGTATTACACTGTCATACGGAGGGGAGCGGTTTTTGAAAAGTAAATTTGTCATTGGTGATTTTCATTTTGCATGACTGGAGGCAGGTATATAGATATAGGGCCCTCATGTGGAATATGCTGAAAATTAGTGACAGGAGCAAAAAATTTTTCCTGTAAAAAACACATCCGCAGTTCAAAATTTGGGGGGTGAAAAATGTTTTTTAACCCAGCCTATGAGCAAAACACAAAGGGCCCGGGCCCCGGATGTTTTAGGACCCTAGCAACGCCACTGCACTTCAGAGAATGGACATAGCTACTCTTTTTTTTTTTTTTTTTTCCCCTAAAACAATGCAGTTGAAATGCAATGTGTTGGAAAAAAAAAAACTGGTACACCGTGTAAACTACAGCATTGACTGCCCCACAAATTAATTGTCTGATTGCACCTGGATTTTTGTAAGACAAAGTAATCAGGCTGCCACTGGATGGGAGTTTTGGGTTTCCATATTCTTGGCTGGAGGCAGGCCTTAATTATTTTGCAAGGTAGAGATCCTTCCTGGAGAAAGTGCCCAGAACCTAAACTGTTTTAACCAGTGGGCAAAACCACATTTTGCTTTTTAACTTAATTCCATACCGAAAGAGTGGTCTAACAGGTTTGAGGGTTGCAAAAAATTTTTTTTTTGTAGCATTTTCATAAAGGTTCATTATGTTGTCACCCCAAATTTTTACGAAGACTTCTTTTTTAAAGATCTGACAGAGTGTGAAAGGGGTCAATGCAAGGAGGCTTTGAGAGCACTGCTGGATAAATTGTACCAACCGCTTGTTATCAGAGAGCTGCTGATCTTGCAGGGGGGTCCTAGACAGGTAAGTCTTTATTACTTATTAAATTAGGACTATAAATCTCATTCCAGTCCTTTAACGTGCATTTGAGATTTGTGAAACCAGAGTTTTGCGGCTACACTGATGAATGACCTGTTTTCCAGAGTCCTCGTCCTTCTGGTACTTCAGCCTCACTGCAAAGAGCGCCAGCGCCCGCCTGGTTACGACGTCTCTCAGGACAATTGCTTTCAGAAAGATTAATGAAACCTAATGGGGTCCGAGCTGTAGTACGGGGAATCCTAGAAGATGCAGGAGGTTTGTTATATGCTCTGATGGCCAAAACACATTCTATCGCATATAAAGTTTAAAGGTTATGGTTAGTGTTGATCGAGCCGTTCTAGAAAAGTTAAGTTCGGTAGAACATCTTGATATTTTTTTTTTTTAGAACTCGAGAAGAACATTTTACTGTTTGTTCGAGTAAAGTTCTAGTGCGACACACCATTTTCAATTTCGTTTTCAGCGGCTTTCTGCACTTTTGGCGCCATCCAATCACCTTTCTGCACTTGTGGAGGCCATCCAATCAGTGCAGAGCACAGATGAGTGTCAAAAACATCATCAATGAGGTGTAGGGCTTTCATTGGCTGCTAAAATCCATGACCCTGACATATATATATATATTATATATATATATATTATATATATATATATATAATATATATATATATATAATATATATATATATTATTTTCACTGTATTGCGTTGTGAATGCCATTTTCAGCTCTCTGTACTCTACAGACTGCTCTTAAATAGCATTTTCCTCTCCATAGACATCAATAGTTAGGGAGTTTGGTATTGCTGGCTGCATCTTTCCCACACCCAGAAGGTGTTATTTGGCGACTTTTGCAGGCTCACATAACGCCTAACTCATATACATGGACATATATTATACAGAGTGCTTGGATTTTCTAAATCCTACTCGGTACCCAAAAGTCCCGTTTTTGCAGTATTGGGGGTAAAATCATTTTATAACACAGTCTCCAATTCTCCTATACAAAGAAATATAATGTAAATAGTGGTTGGTTGGCGAAAATTATTCTGAGTGGAGAAAAGTTCCGTTTTTGCAGTTTTTGGGGTCCAGTAATTGTATAACACACCATCTCCATATCTCCTATGTGTCATGGGGCTTTTGGGCCCCATCAAGATGCAGGGCCCCATAGCAGCTGATACCACTGCACCCCCTATAGCTACGTCCCTGCCTGGAGCTGTCCTCATCTTTTCTTTTCTTTTTTTTTTTTTTTAATTATTTTTATTGGAATGAATCAACTAACATTACAGTAAATAAAGATACAATCGAATTAGTACAAAAAAAAAAAATTGGGGGGGGGGGAAAAAAGCCTTAAGTACACTAGAAGACACAATCCATGTTACTTAATATTCTCAATTTTTCAAATATATTACCGTTTTCAAAGTTAAAACCATAAAACATCAATGTGAAATTACCCAGCTCTATTGAGATGGCTACCACACTGTGCCCTTACTTAAGAGTATCCCCCTATTTCCAGTCTCCCCTATGATCCAAGCAATCTTTTTCCCGGAGATATAGCTGGGACGTGCGGAAATGAGTTCATCATTTCCTTTAATGTTCCTCATCGCCAGAGATATGACAATAAAGCTCTTCCACTTCTTGCGAGTAAAATCTTTTGTCAGTGTAATCTTTTTGGTTTCCGCCTCTATCCTATCTACCGTCATCAAAGTATAGTTGTTACCACCTATTTTCTCTTAGTTGGGGACCTCTTTCTGTAGCCAATGCCGGTTAAAATACATTTTTTGCTACCAAGGTATTGTGTGGACTCCTTGTGTCCTACAACGCCTGTTCATCTCCTCTCCCAGAAAATTCAGCAGGGATATAATGAATATATGCAATCGGTGTTACTTGCAACGTCACCCCCATATCTCTTTAATATTTGAAGAGTGTCCTCCCAATACATCTTTGTTTTTGGACAATGTTATATACAATGTATAAGATCTGCTTTGTGTCAACTTACATTTTGGGCATTCAGTCAGAAACACCGGCGGGTGCATTACTGTAGGGGATGTTCAACATGCGCAAGTCGCCTTGTGAGCCATGGCGGGGGAAAACCATTCTCCTTCCAGCCTTTCATTTAATATGACTATTTTAACTTCTAGGAGTCCTTTTCTGATTTTTTTGACTCTCCTTTGGGTCTCCCAATTCTCTTTCCCAAGCCCTGAAACATTGCTCTTTGGTTGAGCAAAGTCCCCTTTCACATAATTTCCTGTAAATGCCAGATAAAAAAACCAGTTGGTCTGACTGTCCCATTACTGTCTTCATCTTTTCAGTTAGCCATTGAAAGGAATGAAGTATTTTAGCCCCTCAGTTTTTTTCTGTGTCTTAGAGCCAAATTTTCTTCACTAAGTTGTTCCACGTATCCAGTTTACTTTTATTGATGGTAATTACAGCTTATCCTCAGCTGGATATGTATAAAAATTAAACACATCTTCTCCCATTGGGGTTCTATTTCAACTCGAACAGAACACTTCTGTTCTAATCAAACTAGAACATTTTACGGTTTGCTCATTTCTTTTTTTTTAACCATAAACTTTTTATTGGTCAGATATAAAGTAGTAATACAAACATATTACAGTAATATTGTCATTGTAAGACCAAAATTTCAACTTTTATCCCAAAACACAACCAGCCCACCTCCCAAAACAATCCCAGATCAAGCAGTAATATCCATTACAATCACATAAGCAATTGCCATTATTAATAACAGTTCAGTTTTTTCCCATAAAAATTTTACCTGGCTGTCGGACCGGCCTCCATCCACACAAATGCCATAGACACAGTCCCAGGAACCTCTACACCGAGGGGGATCCCCCAAACCTCTGCTAACTAAGGTCGGTGCAGCATGACCAGAAGTATCCAGCCATTTAGCTCATATTTTATTTATATTAAGTTTGGGCCCCTTCTTATAATACACACCCTTCTCCAGAGCCAATCAGCCAGTTCACTTTGTTAACAAACTCCTGTGGCTGACGGAGGTTCTGCAATCAAGCCACGTTGTCGCTATTAATGTTTCCTCGCCATAAATAAAAAAAGTCTATGATATCGCGATTTTTCAGCCTCTGTGAAACCGTTAATTCTCCTACTAATATCCCAAAAATACAAAACAACGGATTCAGCTCACTGTAATTTGAAAAAATACGCTGGATCATTTGGTCAATTAAAAATCCAATATCGCTCTAGTTTAGGGCAATGCCATGAACATATGCATCAGAGTGTGCGAGGGGGGTACGGGGACCGGGTGGCACATGACACACTATTACACAGAGGAGAGGCCAGACCGAATTCCCAATTTTATGTAGAAATAGAGGAGTTCTGTAAACTACGAATGTATTAAGAATAATTGAGGAGATTCGATGATGTTCACTCATGAAATCAATGGTATGGTCTCCAGTATTCTCCTCCAAATATTAGCTCTATCGGGGCCAATATCTCCTTCCCACCTACTAGTAAATCTATTGGGGTTTCTAGAAAAAAGTTGCCATTAAAAGTTTATATAAAGTAGATATCAGTCCCTTCGTGGTTTTGATGTTCTTGACCCTTATCTATCGGAGTAAAACTTGGCATTAATTATTGGAATTGGTGTCTGATTTTTCTGCATTATAAGCGTGCCTAAGCTGTAAGTATATGTATAGCTGTGTATGCGGGTTAAGGCAAATTCATTTGCAATTGTGAAAAATTTTAAGCACCCATGATCTGTATCAGCAGCTGAGAGACATATTGAAGGCCCTCTAGTTTGCCCATGACCTCAAATCACTGAAGCACAAAAAGTTCATGTTTGTGGACAACCAGGGGGTATTCCAAATCCCTGGTATAGATTTTGCAGCCCTGAACCCAAAACTCCACGACGTAATTTCCACCACATGTTTTATGCATCAGATATAAAGTTGGAAAACTTTTTGGAAGTGCACTAAAAAAGTTTTTGCCTCAGTGTACCATAAAGATTGGGAGAATTAAAAATTAAGTGGCGTAATAGTTTCAAGTTTAATCCTTATCCCCCTCCCCATCCCAATCTTCTCATATATTGCAGTTGTGCTGCCAAGAAGTAAACTGAAGGATTAGGAATTGCCAACCACTCCTCGTTCCTTTGCCAATTGCAGTGTTTCTTGCCTTTATCCGGGCATGTGTCCATGCCCCAGATATGGGCTCTGAAGTTAGCATTGACTCTAAAAAAGAATCTCTGGAGGGAGCCAGATTTGGGGTGTTTGTAGGAGGTACAACAACTGGGCATCACAAATCATTTTAAACCAGATTTGGTTTGATCTTCCCGCTATCGATAATGGTAATTTACGACGACATCCAAATTTATTTTTAAATTTAACTGAGACAATGGATCCGATTCAACCGCCCTAATTCCTGTAAATTCACGAAATATTTATACCCAGGTATCGGAAAAGATTGGGACACATAGAAGTGGTATATCTCCGGGGTGAGAGTAAATTGATCATGCATCCACTGGCATAATGACAGACTTCCCCAATTAATTGTAACCCAGAGTAGGCACCATAGCTTTTAATGTCATGAATTGCCTTGGCATGAGCCGCCAGGATTTAGTCAAACAAAAGGAGGATGTCATCAGCGTATAAGGCTATTTTGTCCTCCAGCTCCCTCTCCTCAAGCCTTCAATATGGGCGTTTGCTTCTAATGAGCTGCTAACGGCTCAATTGCCAGGGCAAATAGCAATGGAGACAAAGGGCATCCCTGTCTTGTTCCCCTTCGCAAATAAAACGTCTCCTGATTGTAAATTATTAGACTGCACCTTAGCCTTAGGATCAGTTTAAAAACAGCTTAATCCAGGATTTAAATTTTTGGCCAAACCCAATTTATTGTAAACCGCCCATAACGAATTCCCACTCCCACACTATCAAAGGCCTTAGCAAGCATCTAAAGAACAGATTGACCTCGGCCCCAGCGTTATCAACAGGAAGCCTGAGGTTCAGGTACAGTCTCCGAGTAAATTATTGGACGCTATCCCTCTGTGGTATAAAACCCGCCTGATCAGGATGCACGGAGATCTGATACCACCGCAGTTAGTCTGTTCGCAAACGCCTTAGCTAGGATTTTGGTATCCCTGGGATTAGAGAAAAAGAAATGGGGCCTGTTTGACTCAGGGAGCAATGGATCTTTGTCAGGTTTTAATAACATATGTATTACCGCTCTTGCATTGAAGCAGGTAACCTGCCCTTGTGTCTCTGCATTCCTGAATAACCTCCAACAAATTAGGTAACAACACCTCCCCCAAATGCTGATTATACCTCTGTACGGCAGATCCATCCAACCCTGGGGACTTGTATTTGCCAAGTCTTAAATGCCACTGCTGTTCCTCTAGACGTAGAGGCGCATCCAATTGCCTTCTCGCTGTTCTGCACTTAACATGGGAGATCTAATCCAGTCAATAATTGTTGGATCTGAGAAGGGGAAACCTAAGTCTTGATGTGTTTAAATGTTTATAAAAATCCCCCAATATTCCCTAAAACCTCCAAGGGTTTCTGTCATTAAGGCGCCTGAGGCGCTGTCGCAGAGCTGGTATAAAACCTGGAGCCCCTTGGGATTTAATGATAGTGCGCTAAGTAACGGCCCGTGATCCCTTTTTTTCACCAAAATAAGTTTCTCTTTTTAAAAATATCGTTTATTTTCGGCAGTTCTAATAGAAATGTGTTCAGAGTATCCTGCCGCCTTACGCCGTTCCTCCCGGCTTCCGTGGACTATGTGCGAAGCAACGACATCGATTCTCAGCAGCATTGCTTGCTCACGGATAGTTTATTTAGCTGCCCCCTTTAAATTTTCAAGGTGCTAAGTTTCCCGTGTCAGCCCCCTCTAAGGTTTACGCTCTTACATAGTTGTCCACACTGTAGCTGATCGGAGCTGAGTCCATATTCATCTGAATGAATTCCCTCCAAATCTGACCCCAATTAACTGTATCCATTAGGGGCATCCAGAGAGCATTAAATCTCCCACCGCTCATTTATTTCCTATGGATAAATCAGGAATTTAATCTGTATCAGCATTGGCGAATGATCAGTAAAATGGGGCAGCGTGTAAGATACTTCAGTTTAGTAACCATTTGACAGTGCCGCTGATTACCCAAAGCCTATATCTATTCTTTAGACAATGTGTTATACGTATAGAATAACGGGAATAGTGAAACTCATTAGGGTGTTTAGCCACGCCAGATGTCTACAAGTTCCAACTTCCAATTTTTTCTTGTGTCCAAACGGAAGTCAATGCTGAGGGTTGATGTTGGAGTAGTACATTATTTGCTGATAATTTATCCCAGATGTGGGGTCCACCACAGTATTAAAATCCCCCATAATAAGAACTGGGGACATCGGATAAACCATCCACAAAGTTAAGCACTGCTTTAAAGGTACTGCAATTATAGGGTGGAGGTATATAAATGTTTACCAAAACAAATGTGCAAGTATATATTTTACAGTATACACATATATATCTCCCATCCCCATTCTCTTCTCAATTCCACGACATATTCAAAAGGAATGGATTTATGGGTGATGATACTGTCGCCCTCGAATATTTCTGTGTAAACAATGATTCGGCCCAACCCCCCATGCCCCTTTGAAGCCATTTACTGTATCGGGAACCATATGTGTCTCATGAAAAATATATAGCTGGCTGATATTGGGAAAGAAAATTAAACATGCATATCTTTTGTTTGGGTCACTCAGTCCCCTGACATTCCAGGAGAGCAGTGTTATCTTATCCGCCATCTAACATCATGTGTCCATTAAGTGACCAGTTACTTTAAATGTCAAGATGATGGATGGAAGCCGGTCCGGACCTTGCCTCACAAAGTAAGCAAAAGCATTCTGGAGGATAGATAAACCCTCCCCCCCTCAGAAATAAAAATGTTAAACCACAATTGTAAAAAAATAATTACAAAATACAAGAAATTAAAAATGTTGCAAATTGTAAACCAGCCTAAAAATGGCTCAAGTCCTCCATAACGACGGAAGTGAAAGGAACAGTTAACTGCATAGAACAAAGAACTAAACAGGTTATTCCCAACCACCTCCATGTCCTTAAACATGTATTTTAATATGAATCATAGAAACGGGTTGGAGCAGGGACTGAAAAAATTAAAGCAAGGAAATCAGAGAGGGGAAGTGATGAAAATGTGTACAGTGGTGATCACTTATCATATCCCGGAATCTCTGGGAAGCTGGCTTGATGGAGGAGTTCATTCTGGTCAATCCACTGCATAGCGTTTCTTGGAAGTGTCAAAGAAATGCGTAGAGTTTATTAGCCACCTCTCGGAGTCCTGGCTGGGAATTGCATGGCGTATTTGCACCCGAAGCGGCCGGAGCCGCCTCTTGGACATCTGGAACTGCGCTCTTCTTTTTTGAACCTTCTGTAGAGAATTCCGTAGAAGGAGAATCCGAACAGCCGTCCACCATTGGCCGTCTGCTGAAGGCGCGGCTTTGCGCAGTATAGTGTCCTCTATTCTTTAAAGTGCAGCAGCTTAAACAGGCACTCGATCTAGGCGGGGCCCTGGAGGTTAATGGGCGCATTGGGACCCTGTGCGCCCTCTCAAACTGCAAACAGAGAAGTAAAAGATCCTTTCCAAAGATATTAGTGAGCAGGTTCAAAGAACTCTGATGGGTTGGAGCCCTATGTTTTTCGAGGGCACTCCCACGATGCGCACATTGTTTATCTGCGGGGCGATTCTCCAGGATCGTCGTCTTGGCGGAGTAGTGCCTTGATCCACGCTGAGAATGCGACTCCCAGTCCGCTGCATAGGAGTGAATTGAATCCTCCAAATCACTGATTCTGGTTTCAGCAGCTTTGACCCCGACTCAAGCATATTCTCTGCATATCATGCGCATGATGTTAATTCCTCTTTAAGGACCCCCACTCTGTGTAAGTCAGGGGATGGATTAAAGCAGTATGGCATTGGGTGAACAGCTTGAAGCACAACCTCAGCGTAGGCTCCTCTGTATCTTGCTCGTGCTTGTAACTGGAGTGACTGTTGTATTTGTTTTAGGTCTGGCTCCTGGATGCTTGCTGCTGGCACTTATCTATTCCGTGCTCTTTGCTTGTCTGGTCACAGCCTCACTAGCTTGTATATTTCCGCATCCTGATGTTGCTTACTGGATGACTCTGTGCCAGAGGAAGATCGTGGAGGTTGTGGGCATATTGGCTAAATTTTGCCAGTGTCCATGCGGTACCTCTGCTTGCTTCCGTGCTGTTTTTGCAGAGCCCACGCTGTCCTGGCTTCATGTTCAGCTCCACTCTCCAACCTTTCTGTGGCTACCTTGTTGCGGCGAGTCAGCGCACCACAGGTCTGGAAAAGTGACCCAGAATTAATCGTGAGTCTTGAGAAACAGCTCTGCTTGTTGTCCACGGAGTTTGTAAAGACCTAATGCCGGCTCCAACACAGGGTTTAAGGAGCAAGTGCTGGAGCTCTTCTCAGATTGCTGCGCATCAAGTTGCCAGTCAGGCTCCGCCCCCACGGTTTGCTCATTTCTAGTTATGGTGTAGGCTTTCTGGAAAATGCTGGAAAACTGTGTGGCTACATCCCAACATGGTGGAATATTTCTGTAGTGGCTCTCATTGCAAATCCAAAGCGGTTCCACAGCTAAATATGCACGTGTTGTGTACAAATTTTGCTGCAGACGGAGTGGATTCACAGTGGTTTTTCAACTCTGTACATTAAAGGAGAGGAATCTGTTGTGAAAATGTGCAAGATTTCCACAACCAAATAAGCATGCTGTAGACTTAAAATCCGTAGCATGTGTTTTTTTTGTTTCTTTTTAGCAGAACATTTCTGCTTCATCTAGATTTAGGTTTCCCTTTCACATGTACTGTATATTGCTGCAGATTTGTCCTTCATCTTCTAAGGCCTCATTAAAACAAACATACACAGTTGGGTGACATTATGACCACTAGTTTATAAGCAAAGTAACCACCATGTACAGTTCGGACAACAGCTACACTGGCTGGGAGTGAATCGGTGAGTTTGTGGTAGGTTGTCACTACTATTTAGAGCCATGATGACTGCAGTGCATCCTCCAGATCCAGCTGGTCCCACAGATGGTCGATTGGTTTTAAGTCTGGGAAATTAGGAGGTCAGGATAGTACTTGGACCTCTTGGTCAGGCACTTCCTACCAGTATTGGACGTTTCTAGCCATGTGACATGTCGCACTGTCTTGGTGAAAAATCCTATTCTCCCCAGGGAAGACGGCATGTGTTTGTGATCTGCATGGATGGATTCATACTCAAATCAGAGTGCCTTCCACATGGATGAGCGGGCTCTGAGAATGTCACTAAAGCATTTTCCAGGCTATGACACCGCCACCACCAGCTTGTGTTCTTTCAACAGTGGTTGTAGGGTTTGTTCTCTGTTTCTCGCTTGGCATGCCGAAGTCCATCCATTCGATTCAGCACAAAACATGGCTCGTCAGAGAAGTCAACCATTTACCATTTTCTTATGCTGCCTTGAAAATTGAACTATTTTGTGCCAGTGCAACTTTATTGGCAGAGGTGCAGTGACTAACCACCTGCCTTAGAGCCTACACAGTAGGATTTATTGTTTTAGATACCTTTCTGCTAGCCCCCTGTTTTTTGGGGGGCAATGAGCTGCTCTACTGTAGCAAGTCAGTCCACCCTTGTACACCTTTGTAGCGGATGCTCACCTCTGACATCAATGGCATATGGTGCTCCGTAGTTTCCACATCATTTATTCCCAATTGTGCATTGTATCGACTCGCCATATACCTTCACAGCAGTACACGAACAGTTCACTAAATGCATTATTTCATAAATGCTGCTATTCCTTTTTATTACCTCCTGGATAAAATCTCTCATTGTAAACGACTGGACAACATTGAGGGATATGTGTGCACACAGCCTGTTGCACACCGTATATACTCAGCAGAAAGCAGCTATATAAAGCATGGACTTTCTTTCATTGAGCCTATGCTAGAGGCCAAGCTAACATAACTTGATTGTAGTATGGTTTTGGTATTCCTCTTATTTTTTTAAGATATAAAGGTTTTCTCTGCAAGTTTCATATGAATCCTGCAGGGAAAATAAATTACATAGTCCATCAGAGATCTGTTTTTATTTTCTGTAATGCAGCTCTACATAGAGAACCATTTGGTGGGCTGTGTGTGTATTGCTGTGGCGCTAAGCATATGGCTCTGCCGTGTGTAGAAGGCCTTAGTCTGGACCCCTACTATAGAATGGTTGCACTTCTTTGTACGTGAACTACATCAATGGTGATGTCCCATAGACTGTGTTGATTGTCATATTGTTAAGCTACCAGGTTGTTTGATTTAAAGAAATGAAGTTCTCAACAGTATATGCCTTTTTCCATTTTTTTTTTGTGCTAAAGACAAATGTATCTGACATTTTGTAAACCAAACCTTGATGTGGCCACATTAATATCAGCCAAACCTGCTGATTTCAGAGGGACCCACTGATCATATAATGTGCATGTCCAAACCTTAACAGTTGTCAGTGTAATGGAGGTTTAGGCTGTTAGGATTTAAAGGGGTTGTCTCACTACAAGGATTAGGTTAAAGATCTTGCAAAAACAGTCACTTTGCAATTCTTTCTGTCATTAGTAGTGTCCTACTATTCCTAGCTATCCCTCTTGTATGGGATGCATAGATTCTTCAGGTTGCTATAGCTACAGTCCTGTTTGATCTCTCCTGTGTAGGCTGCCAGCACTGGTTGCTATAGCTCCAGACCTGGCTTCTACCTGAATTCAAAATGAAACCAAGAAAACAGGACTGAGTTAAGATGAATCAATGTAGTGAGACACCCCCTTTAACATACTTTGCCTGAGCTGCTGCTTTCTTTACTGCAATTCAAAATTTTGCTTTATAGCAGCCACACAGACTTTAGGAACCTGTAATATGAATCCCTATAAAATCTAAAGACACCAAACAACATACATTTAATGTCGAAAATTGATTTATACAGTAGATCATTTTCTGACTGTAAGTTTTCTTTAATTAAAAGAAACTTGTATAATTTGGTGGAGTAATGTGATATTGCTTCTCCATGACTGCTTGGTTTCTACTTTGTAAAATAATTCAGTTCTTGCCATCTCAGCAGCCTGATGTTCTTGTCCATACAAGATTTATTTAAAAATAAAATGTTTTGCTCATATTTTTCATGCTTAAACACAAAACAGAAATGTAAATTTTTTCTTTTACAGTGGTGTTATGGCTGTGGCCCGGTCGCGAAAGCCTTGAGGCTTGCGGCCTGCAACTGCTCGAATAAGTTGTGGTGCAATAGCAAAGATCTTGGCATCGTGTCCTCAGCAGTCAGTTACTGTTGAGGAGTATTTCCATACAGTATGTCCGCAGGTAAGAATTTACTGAGCACTAGACGTCAGTGGGAAAGTAAATCCAATTTAGTTCATTTTGTCGATTGGAATTAAAGGGGTTTTCCCTGCTACCTGTTTTATAGAAGCTGCTCTTTACAGCCATCTTTAAGCTCTCCCTTCCTGTTTAGACACTGACATTTCAGCTCTGTTATTCCTAGCTGAGCTGATTAGAGTGACAATGGTGGTGTAGGGGTTTTAACAGTAGGACACAAGGATACAGAGCTCTAAAGGATTAAAGTTTGTTGACTTGAAACAGATAAAAAAGCTACTTGTGCTTGCTAATAAGACATTGCAGGTGATCCACCTCAGGGATTCAGTCAAACAATTGGGCATCCCCAGGGGTCAGCCAGCCAACAATCACAAATGTATCCTTAACTGTGGATAGGATATACATGTTGTTTTTTGGCACAACCCCTTTCAAAGCATATGCATTTCTATAACTTGTATGTATTTCCAGTCATGTCTTTCAATTTTCGAGTGGTGGATATGTTTTATTTATGTTCTTGTTACTATTTGTTAATAGTCATGTCGAGAGTGGTTATGAGGTAAATGGTGTGTGGTAGTGGGGTTCTTGGGGGCACTTCTTATGTATGTAAATAAGAACGCAGCTAATTCAAACTCAAAATTCTTTATGTTTCGGTATAGTATGATTACAGTATACAGAGAAAAATGAAAAGGTAAAACTATAATTAGATGTACATCCATTTCCCCATACAGCGCAATTTTGAGGATATGTACAAAACAGCTTTAGTAATGAGGCAATATGTTTCTGAGTAAAACAATACCTGTAAAACTTAAATCTACAACAATTCAGCGGGAGTCACTAAATAACCTAAGTTTTCAATACAGTGAATGCAAAACTCTGTGTTTTAAAAATTGGGGCAGATCAAACAAAACGATGTGACGGACACCTATGTACAGCCTGAAGGAGGTGGGGTGGTGGGGAACATTTGTAGTGATTCAGGTGGAGGGTCATGCAGAAGGAATTTGTACACCACTAGGAGGAGGCTCATCCCATTTGGGGTAAAGGGCAATGGGGAATAATCAGAAATGGACTGAGAGATATGAGCAGGGGAGAAACTGTTGAGGTACCAGAATGAAAAGTATACAGGAAAAACATAAAAGAAGGACATAAGAGGCACCACACGTAATTTTTTTTTTCAGCATAACCATTTGAGGGCTTTTTTTAGTGGGACAAGTAATTTTTAATACCATTATTTTTCAGTGCTTAAGTTCTCCTTATTTCGTTTTACTTCTTACTTAAAGTGCTTTTATTATTATTTCCCACAATGATTCACTTTAAACTTGGTCAGGCTAAGGGGAAAATAGACTGATGAACTACCAAAATACATTGCTCTACTGATTTTGCTTCATTGTTTAGGAAAGGTAAACGCAGTTTTTATCTACTGCTTGTGCTTCAAATGTTTCTTCTGGGTTTATGACCACCTTTCTCTCCTATGTCGTGGTTCTGAGCACCCCCTCCGTCTAACCATGGTTGAGCCACTCCCTGCCGAGTTTTATCAGTTTAAAACAGCTAGACATGTTTATCTAAGTTAATGACAAGTTTTAACCCTGTAGAACTCTGTAGTCTTGTTCACTTCAGTTTATAAACTTCTAGCAGTCATGTTACTAGAGGCTAAGATTAGCAGAGCCATGTCGGGACCAGAGGGACCCTGGCCAGAGCTCTAACCAGAATAATGTGAGAGTCTAAAGCTAGCAGTGGCTCTGGGAATACCGATCGGTTAAAACAAACCCCTTTTAACACAATTAGCCATTGTTTTTCTTTCTGTTCTAAATTTTGCATTGTTTAGCAAAAATGACGTTACCTTTATTCTGTTGGGTCACGTACCAATTCTTCACTCAGGCAACATGCCAAATTTATTAGATTTATAATTTTTTTTATGTTTTACTACTTTAACAATGATTTTATAAACAAATTCACATAATAAAGAATTTTTTTTAAATTTACAATGTAATTTTTTGGGTTGGCGTTTTTTTTTTACGGGATTTTTCACTAGTTACACATTTGGGCAGTTAAAACCTCTTTTTCGAAAACCCCAAAATCCTTTAAACCCTGTTTTTGACAGGGTTTTAATAGGGCCTGTCAGTAGGGCAGTAAACCTCCCCTTTAAACCCATGGGCCCTCCAAGACACGTTTTGAAATATCTAAAACCTATGTAACAAGGGTTTCATGAAGTCCCCAAACCCCACCACTGACCCTTTTAAAAGAGGGCTATTTTGGGGGTAGGGTTCCCCTAATTAAATTTTTGAAGTGTAATTTACCTTCAAAATGGGCTTTAAAATATGTTCTGTTTAAAGGTGAAATTTTGAATTTGAAATTTTTTTTTTGAAAAGTTTTTTGGGGCACTTTTTGAGTCTTTTTACACATTTCACCACTTTTTTCTAGGGGAAAATTTTAAACTAAACGCCTCAAGAATTAAAAAGGCACTTAAATATACATGAGGGGAAAATGGGCCCAAAAAAACGCTTTGCAAATAACTTTTAAAATGTATAAAGGGCCCTTTTTTAAACACTGGGAATAAATTTAGAGCTCCCATAGAACATTTTTTTGAAGCTTATTTTGGGACAAATTTCAGTGCAAAATACGCCCTCTAAATAAGAATAAAAATTAGTTGTTTTAAAAAAAACCCTTGTGAAAAAAATGAAATACGGGTTTAATTTTTGGTGCCGATTTTGTTGTAAAAATTTTAAACTGAGGATTTTTTTCAAAATTGATTTCAAGGGGAAAAGGGTAAAAACCTGGGGGAAAGGTTTATCTGCAAAATTTCACCTTCCCCCCAAATCTAGGGTCCGGTAGATCAAACCCCACAACAAAATCTGTAGTAAAATATGTCCTGTATGCATTCATCTTTTAGGCTTCATTGCTCAGCGCCACTCAGGTTCTTTATATCTCAAAGTGACTACACTTGCTAAGCACTGCCACAACGGGCTCCTGTGGCACTGCACATGGTTACACTGCACACATTACTCCTCCAACCTGTGGGGGCCTCTCCTTAGAGAATACTACTTCTTCCTGGGATTAGTCCTTGCTTAGTTTAAGAGCATGCTCCTTAGCAACACCCATGGCTTCCATACAAGAGCACAGTCCTGATTCTGCTCCTTCCCATGTGTCCTGGGTCTCTCTGTTGTACCCAATGCTGGGTTGGCAATTTTAAAGATTTTGTCTTTTTTTTTTTTTTTTTTTTTTTTATTTCTTTTACGCTGGTGTTCCAGTTACAATATAAAAAAATGGATACTTGCCTTTTCCTGTTCCCCCGGAAACCCCTGTTTTTTATCCTTGGAAATGGCAATCCAGAAATCTTCAATTCAGCTGCTGATTTTGGGGGGCAGCGGGCCCCGTTTAAAGTTACCGGGCAAATTTTCCAACGGAAAAAGAGGCCCCTAAACCCTGATGTCCCCAATTTCATTAACCCCGCAGCCAGTCAGCAAATTTTAGCGGTGACGTTCCGACTGCCAGCCCCAAAAGGGGGTGAACATTTGACTCGAGAATTTTATGATGCAAACACTTAAAAGCGTAAGTAAAGGGGGTAAACGTTTTTTATTTTGTAACTGAAAGGTTTAGGGAATTTTTTTTGCATTAAAAAAAAAGAACAGCTCCTTTAAAAATAATTTTTTCAAAATTTCCCTCTTTTAGGGGATTTTTTTTTTCCTTTAAAAGTAACCCCCGGGAAAAAAACTGTATAACAAATTAATGTATAATTTTTTACAAATTAAAAACGAAATAAAATGTAACATGTTACAAAATATAAAAAATATAATTTTAAAAATATATAATATAAAATATAAATAATTATATATATTATGTATAAATACAGGGAAACATACATCTTGGGTGTGACACTTCCCTTTGTACTAGAACCACAACACAATAATTCCACTCCTTTTCAGTCCCAGTGCTGGTGACTTTTCAATGGAAGTCCAAAAAAAACAATCAAATTTTAGTGCTCCAATGCATTTGAAATAAAAAGTTACATACTCCATGGTAACAGATTACCATTAAAAGGGTAATCCCTTCACAATGATTAGCTTTAAACATAAAGGCAAAGGTAAATAAAGACTATTACCAAATACATTGCTGTTCTTATTTTGCTTCCTTTTGAAGTAGGAGCGGGTCTACTGCTTGTTTACAGGAGGTTACCTAGACTGCTGTTCACATTAGATTGAACATCTTCATACAATACGTTGAACTATTGCTTACTCGGCAAAAAGTTACGAAAATGAACATGAGGTTCTTAGTATACTTCTTGATCAAACGGTATAAGCCCACTTGTTACTTCACGGCGACCTCTATAAAGTGGGTCTGTACACTAATGAATGTAACACAGCCACACCAGTGAGGGAAACAACCTAGTGGCCAAACAACACTACTGCTGCCAGACTTAGGTCCCTGCACCACCACACAGGCATAGCATCCTCACATCAATGGTTTCCTAGACTGCTGACTACCTCTCTCTACTCTGAAAGTCCTGGCCAGGATGTGACCTCTCTCTGCTATGTCTAATCAGCAGCACAGGAGCTAGTTTATTTTTCTTAATGACAAAAGTTAACCCTTTAGAGCTCTGTAACCTTCTGTTCTGCTGTTAAAACCCCTTTCACACCATTGTCCACCCTGATGTGCACAGCTGGGAATAGCAGACGTATAATGTCGGTCACTTCTGTAGAACTGCCTATGCCCTAAACAGGAAAGGAGAGGTTCTGTGAAACAGCCAGATTGGAAACCTTTAAATCCTCTGTATGCTGATTTTGCACTCCTAATTCCCTCCATTATACCCCTACACACCAATTTTCTGTAGGATAGGAAAATATAGGATACCGATGGAAGTGAAAAGGACTATAGGATGTGAATACACAGGGCTTTTTTGTGCTATTACCATGAAATCACATAGGTCTGCTATGGAGCTGTAGACTCAAAACAGAGCAATAAAATAAAGAGTTACAAAGGTGTAAATACCTTTTATTTAATTATAGTTTGTAAATCATCCAACTTACCTTCTGAGAAGTAGTTGTGAAGAACAACATGAAACAAATGTGGTTGTAGTTACATGTCATTCCTATTGGGGAAAGTGGATCTTTGAGCATTGTGTTTCTGTGATAGTACCTAAACCAAAAAAAAAATCATCTCTAGCTTCTTACTCAAGGAAATGTATGACACTATAACCAGAGGCGTAACTTCAAGCTCTTGGGCCCTAGTGCAAAAAGTGAAATGGGGCCCTCCAGTTACCATGCACCATTTATAGTACTAGCATAGTTGCCAACTTTTGAAACTGAAAAAGCAGGAGATTGTAGTGGGCGACGCCCATCTTGTCGGTGTGCCACGCCCCTTCAAAAAGCCACACCCACTCCACCTAACTGCATAACGGCTTTGGAAGAAAGCCAGGTAGATGCCCTTATAGCCAGGTAGTTTCCCCTCCCATAACCAGGTAGTGCCCCTTACAGGCAAGTAGATGCCCCCATGTAGGCAAGTAGATGCCCCCTTGTAGGCAAGTAGATGCCCCCTCTGTAGCCACGTAGATGCCCCCTCTGTAGCCAGGTAGAGCCAAATTTGTAGCCAGGTAGATGCCCCCATTGTTAGCCAGGTAGATGCCCCCATTGTTAGCCAGGTAGATGCCCCCATTGTTAGCCAGGTAGTGCCCTCTGTTGCCACGTAGATGCCCCCATTGTTAGCCAGGTAGATGCCCCCATTGTTAGCCAGGTAGATGCCCCCTTTGTAGTCAGGTAGGTGCCCCCTCTGTTGCCAGGTAGGTGCCCCCTCTGTTGCCAGGTAGTGCCCCCTCTGTTGTCAGGTAGTTGCCCCCATTGTAGCCAGGTAGATGCCCCCTCTGTTGCCAGGTAGTGCCCCCTTTGTTGTTAGGTAGTTGCCCCCATTGTAGCCAGGTAGAGCCCCCCTATAACTAATAAAAATAAAATAATAAAAGTCACTCACCTTACCAGGCTCCTGCAGCTCCGGACACCTCCGATCTCCTCAGCGACGCAGGGGAGTGAGTGCAGCCGCGCGTCACTTCCCCTGCGCCGCTGACCTGTATGTACGGCGCACAACGGCGCTGTACATACAGGGGGAGGAGGGAGCGATCCCTCCTGCCTCCTCCCCGCACAGGGAGACTCCGGGCGGGTGAAGCGGGCGCAGCGGCCGCTTCACCCGCCTGTGGGAACGGACCGGCGGCTCCAGAGTAGCGCACCAGCGTACTCTGGTTGCCGCGGTCATTTAAAGAGCCCCCGCTGCCTGCTGGCGGCGGGAGTTTTGCCGACTCTGCCGGGATGGCGGGGGGGACCCCAAATAGCGGCCCCCGCCAAAAACGGGAGAGTTGGCAAGTATGAGTACTAGTGTCTTATGTGACAGGAGGGCTTTTGGGCCCCCTCAGGCTGCTGTAGCTACTCCCCTGACTATAACATGAGGTTTTACAAACTGTAAAGTCCTTTCAAAAGGTAGAATTACAGTGGTAATTTGCGACTCTTTTTTCTGTTTTCTTTAGCTCCTAGACTTGCTCCACATTCAGAACACTTTGACAGCTCGACAGTTTCAGAGAGTGGCCACTGAAACTTTTCTGAAGATGGGACGGGATCAACCTCAGCTGGCAGAAAAATATTTAATTCTACCTATGCTAAAACCATTGCTGTATTGTACTATGACCGAAAAAGGTGAGATCTATTCAGTCACACTGTATTTCTTGATCCAATCCTAGTATCATGCAACAATATAAAGTGAACCAGTTAGGTGGTTTATGCTACTCTATCTGAGGGTAAAATGTGATAGCGGTAGAGAAAATACTGAGTCCTTAAAGGGGTTGTCGCATAATCCTCTTTTACAGAACCACATCCAGCTTCAGACTTATACTTCCTGGTTAGGTTGTGGGTGATTCTACAGCAGTGATTGTCATATCAGCTCTGCTGTTCCTAACTGATCCTTTTATAGGGGCCTTAGTGCTGGAGATTTGTAAACAGCAGTGCACAAGGCTACAGTTCTCTAAAAGCTTAACGCTTGTCAGTAAGTAATAGCTGAAAGACAAGAGCTTATTTATAAGAAACAACAAGGAGTGACTTCACCATCCGCAGAGAGGTGGCTGATAAATAGGGATACTTGTGTCTAACAGGAGGAAATATACAAATTGGGTATTGCTGTAATTGTATTGACCTGCTGAGTAAAGCTAGCATGTCATTTATACCACATAGTGACCACTGTTAAAAAAAAAAAAACATTACTGGCATTGCTGTATTTTTTTCAAAACTCCTTACAAAAACCTTGATTCAAAGCGTCTTAGGCTATGTTCACACGGCTTAAAATGGGCCGTATTTCGGTCCGTAATTACGCGCTGAAGTGCGCAAATTACGGGCTGAAAACGGCCCATTCATTACGGTAATCCACAGTTCTCATAGAGAACTATGGATTACGTCTCCTCCCCCTGCTCGGCGAATACGCCGGGGCCCGGGGAGATAATTCACATGTCACTTTCTAGGCGGCGTATATGCGCGCTAGCAGTGATTCTCTATGGGCCGGCGAATACGCCGGGCGGGGAGATAATTCACATGTCACTTTCTAGCAGCGTATACGCGCCGCTAGCAGTGATTCTCTATGGGCCGGCGAGGTGCCGGTCCCCCGCTCCCGCCCCCGGCCACACGGCGTAACGCCCCGCAGTTAACCCTTATGAACCCCATAATGGTATCAATAAAAATGTCAACTCATCCCATAAAAACAAGCCCTTAATCAGCTCTATATACAGAAAAAAAAAAAAAGTTATGGTTAACAGACTATGACGAAATAAAAACGCAATTTTTAAGAAACGCATTTTTATTGTGTAAAAGTAATGAAACATAAAAAACTATATAACATTTATATCATTGCAATGGTACTGACCCGCATAGTAAAGTTATGTCTTTTATACCGAACGGTGAACGCTGTAAATATGAACCCCAAAAAACAATGGCGGGCTGTATTCCCCCTCCACCATTTTCATGGCCCAGGGGTAAAAAAAAAAAAAGGTGGATTACCTGTGCACCCAAACTGCACAATACACCCCTAGATGAGATCTTTGAGGGGTGTTGAATCCAAAATGGGGTGACTTCTCAAAGATTTCACCTGTTCTGGTACTTTGGGGGCTTTGCAAATGCGACATGGCACCCACCAAAATCTAAGTTCCAAAAGCCAAATAGCACTCCCTCCCTTGTATACCTGCCATGCGTCCAAACAACCGTTTCTACCCACATATAGGGTATTGCAGAACTTGGAAGAAATTAGCTAACAAATGTTGGGTTGTTTTTTTCCAGGATTCCTTGTAAAAATTAAACCTTTTCAGCTAAAGTTGCAGATTGTTGGGAAAAAA